>OX463839.1:57149475-57298128 GCA_949825065.1 Odontocerum albicorne | reverse complement strand
ATATATATATTTATATATTTATATATATATTATATATATATATATATATATATATATATATATATATATATATATATATATATATATATTATATATATATATATATATATATATATATATATATATATATATATATATATATATATATATAGTATATATATATATATATATATATATATATATATATATATATATATATATATATATATATATATATATATATATATATATATATATATATATATATATTATATATATATATATATATATATAGTATTAACCCTGCCCTACAAGACAGATGTCCTCTCAATTGACAGTATTAACCCTATTTTACAAGTTAAGTTCTTTATAGTACTCGTATTAACCCTGCCCTACGAGGTAGACTTCATCTTTATTGATTGTAATATTTCCTATAAGGTTGGTATCTCTCAATTGACTGTACAAGGCGCAGAAACATAGTAAAAATTCCCCTTTTACTTGTACCCTACAGCCTCCAGCTGCAGGAACAATATATTTATCTACTTCACGTACATTAAATATTGATCTCGGTAGTTGTTTTATTAAATCGTGGTCTATGAGCGATACAGCCTTTTTGATGACATTATATTTTAATCTGTAATGACAATACTATATAATGTTTTCCAGCTGGGTGTGAATGGATACTCCTTCATAGTAAGTAACAACGGGTACCTTCTGCTTCATCCAGATTTGAGGCCTGTGGTACGTATTCCGTCATCGTCTTTTTATTTAATTATTTATCAAATAATACAGCTTTTTAAAATAATAACAATTGTTGTGCTCATTGAAAAAAGTATACTTAAATGTTGGGCAGCCCTGCATTAGAAGAAGTGAATAGTGTAAAATAGTTAAGAGTTATACTGGAAAACAAAGTACACTAAAAGGTTGGGCAGCCCTGCATAAGAAGAAGTGGATAGTGGAAAATAATTGGGAATTATTCTGAAACACTAAGTATATTAAAAGGTTAGGCAGCCATGCATTAGAAGAAGTGGATAGTGGAAAATAATTGGGAATTATTCTGGAACACAAAGTATACTAAAAGGTTGGGCAGTCCTGCATTAGAAGAAGTGGATAGAGTAAAATAATTGGGAATTATTCTGGAACACAAAGTATACTAAAAGGTTGGGCAGCCCTGCATTAGAAGAAGTGGATAGTGGAAAATAATTGGGAATTATTCTGGAACACAAAGTATACTTAAAGGTTGGGCAGCCCTGCATTAGAAGAAGTGGATAGAGTAAAATAATTGGGAATTATTCTGGAACACAAAGTATACTAAAAGGTTGGGCAGCCCTGCATTAGAAGAAGTGGATAGTGGAAAATAATTGGGAATTATTCTGGTACACAAAGTATACTAAAAGGTTGGGCAGCCCTGCATTAGAAGAAGTGGATAGTGGAAAATAATTGGGAATTATTCTGGAACACAAAGTATACTTAAAGGTTGGGCAGCCCTGCATTAGAAGAAGTGGATAGTGGAAAATAATTGGGAATTATTCTGGAACACAAAGTATACTAAAAGGTTGGGCAGCCCTGCATTAGAAGAAGTGGATAGTGGAAAATAATTGGGAATTATTCTGGAACACAAAGTATACTAAAAGGTTGGGCAGCCCTGCATTAGAAGAAGTGGATAGTGGAAAATAATTGGGAATTATTCTGGAACACAAAGTATACTAAAAGGCTGGGCAGCCCTGCATTAGAAGAAGTGGATAGAGTAAAATAATTGGGAATTATTCTGGAACACAAAGTATACTAAAAGGTTGGGCAGCCCTGCATTAGAAGAAGTGGATAGTGGAAAATAATTGGGAATTATTCTGGAACACAAAGTATACTAAAAGGTTGGGCAGCCCTGCATTAGAAGAAGTGGATAGTGGAAAATAATTGGGAATTATTCTTGAACACAAAGTATACTAAAAGGTTGGGCAGCCCTGCATTAGAAGAAGTGGATAGTGGAAAATAATTGGGAATTATTCTGGAACACAAAGTATACTAAAAGGTTGGGCAGCCCTGCATTAGAAGAAGTGGATAGTGCAAAATAATTGGGAATTATTCTTGAACACAAAGTATACTAAAAGATTGGGCAGCCCTGCATTAGAAGAAGTGGATAGTGGAAAATAATTGGGAATTATTCTGGAACACAAAGTATACTAAAAGGTTGGGCAGCCCTGCATTAGAAGAAGTGGATAGTGGAAAATAATTGGGAATTATTCTTGAACACAAAGTATACTAAAAGGTTGGGCAGCCCTGCATTAGAAGAAGTGGATAGTGGAAAATAATTGGGAATTATTCTGGAACACAAAGTATACTAAAAGGTTGGGCAGCCCTGCATTAGAAGAAGTGGATAGTGGAAAATAATTGGGAATTATTCTGGAACACAAAGTATACTAAAAGGTTGGGCAGCCCTGCATTAGAAGAAGTGGATAGTGAAAAATAATTGGGAATTATTCTTGAACACAAAGTATACTAAAAGGTTGGGCAGCCCTGCATTAGAAGAAGTGGATAGTGGAAAATAATTGGGAATTATTCTGGAACACAAAGTATACTAAAAGGTTGGGCAGCCCTGCATTAGAAGAAGTGGATAGTGGAAAATAATTGGGAATTATTCTTGAACACAAAGTATACTAAAAGGTTGGGCAGCCCTGCATTAGAAGAAGTGGATAGTGGAAAATAATTGGGAATTATTCTGGAACACAAAGTATACTAAAAGGTTGGGCAGCCCTGCATTAGTAGAAGTGGATAGTGGAAAATAATTGGGAATTATTCTTGAACACAAAGTATACTAAAAGGTTGGGCAGCCCTGCATTAGAAGAAGTGGATAGTGGAAAATAATTGGGAATTATTCTGGAACACAAAGTATACTAAAAGGTTGGGCAGCCCTGCATTAGAAGAAGTGGATAGTGGAAAATAATTGGGAATTATTCTTGAACACAAAGTATACTAAAAGGTTGGGCAGCCCTGCATTAGAAGAAGTGGATAGTGGAAAATAATTGGGAATTATTCTGGAACACAAAGTATACTAAAAGGTTGGGCAGCCCTGCATTAGAAGAAGTGGATAGTGGAAAATAATTGGGAATTATTCTTCAACACAAAGTATACTAAAAGGTTGGGCAGCCCTGCATTAGAAGAAGTGGATAGTGGAAAATAATTGGGAATTATTCTGGAACACAAAGTATACTAAAAGGTTGGGCAGCCCTGCATTAGAAGAAGTGGATAGTGGAAAATAATTGGGAATTATTCTTGAACACAAAGTATACTAAAAGGTTGGGCAGCCCTGCATTAGAAGAAGTGGATAGTGGAAAATAATAGGGAATTATTCTTGAACACAAAGTATACTAAAAGGTTGGGCAGCCCTGCATTAGAAGAAGTGGATAGTGGAAAATAATTGGGAATTATTCTGGAACACAAAGTATACTAAAAGGTTGGGCAGCCCTGCATTAGAAGAAGTGGATAGTGGAAAATAATTGGGAATTATTCTTGAACACAAAGTATACTAAAAGGTTGGGCAGCCCTGCATTAGAAGAAGTGGATAGTGGAAAATAATTGGGAATTATTCTGGAACACAAAGTATACTAAAAGGTTGGGCAGCCCTGCATTAGAAGAAGTGGATAGTGGAAAATAATTGGGAATTATTCTTCAACACAAAGTATACTAAAAGGTTGGGCAGCCCTGCATTAGAAGAAGTGGATAGTGGAAAATAATTGGGAATTATTCTGGAACACAAAGTATACTAAAAGGTTGGGCAGCCCTGCATTAGAAGAAGTGGATAGTGGAAAATAATTGGGAATTATTCTTGAACACAAAGTATACTAAAAGGTTGGGCAGCCCTGCATTAGAAGAAGTGGATAGTGGAAAATAATAGGGAATTATTCTTGAACACAAAGTATACTAAAAGGTTGGGCAGCCCTGCATTAGAAGAAGTGGATAGTGGAAAATAATTGGGAATTATTCTGGAACACAAAGTATACTAAAAGGTTGGGCAGCCCTGCATTAGAAGAAGTGGATAGTGGAAAATAATTGGGAATTATTCTTGAACACAAAGTATACTAAAAGGTTGGGCAGCCCTGCATTAGAAGAAGTGGATAGTGGAAAATAATTGGGAATTATTCTGGAACACAAAGTATACTAAAAGGTTGGGCAGCCCTGCATTAGAAGAAGTGGATAGAGTAAAATAATTGGGAATTATTCTTGAACACAAAGTATACTAAAAGGTTGGGCAGCCCTGCATTAGAAGAAGTGGATAGTGGAAAATAATTGGGAATTATTCTGGAACACAAAGTATACTAAAAGGTTGGGCAGCCCTGCATTAGAAGAAGTGGATAGAGTAAAATAATTGGGAATTATTCTTGAACACAAAGTATACTAAAAGGTTGGGCAGCCCTGCATTAGAAGAAGTGGATAGTGGAAAATAATTGGGAATTATTCTTGAACACAAAGTATACTAAAAGGTTGGGCAGCCCTGCATTAGAAGAAGTGGATAGTGGAAAATAATTGGGAATTATTCTGGAACACAAAGTATACTTAAAGGTTGGGCAGCCCTGCATTAGAAGAAGTGGATAGTGGAAAATAATTGGGAATTATTCTGGAACACAAAGTATACTAAAAGGTTGGGCAGCCCTGCATTAGAAGAAGTGGATAGTGGAAAATAATTGGGAATTATTCGGGAAAACAATTAGAAATTTATTTATTATATTTAATTTATGAATAAAAAATAGCAAAAATATGTAAAGCCATGATCACACTTTAAAATATTTTCAAGTTACGAATGTATAGCAATATTTAAAAAAATATTTTCTTGCAGTACAAAGGTATTTTAAAGGAGAATTACAACAGCGTGGACGTGGTGGAAGTAGAGACAATAGACGATGAGCTGGGCATCCGGAAACTCGGGCACACTATCCGAGATCTGCGCAGGGCGCTAGTGGAAAAAGACGAGGGCTCCATGCTAGGGGTCGAGGTGCGCTTCCACTACGATGATATGCGCAGGGTCTCCAGGGAGAAGCAGGATTACTACTATGCGCTGCTGCCCAACACTCCCTTCTCCTTGGGCATCGTGCTGCCGCATAATTACGGTAGCACCTGGATCAAGGTCGGTGATGAGGTCCGGAGAAACCAGCACCTAGGACTGAAGGTTGAGGACTTCTTCCAAGGGGACAACTGGAAGGTCCATCCAAATTGGTGAGTCAGTTATTTATTAAATTTTCTTATCTTAATGCTACGGATACCCTGGACAGATATGGTCAGCAACACAAGGTTTCTTCAAAGAGCCAAAGTTGATCGAGAATTGCTGACTAATATTAAAATCCGAAAGGTGTCCTATTTGGGGCATGTACTTAGAGGAGCAAAGTACAAATTACTGCACCTGATCATCCAAGGCAAAATAGAAGCCCGAAGAGGTTTTGGCAGGAGACAAATCTCCTGGATTCGCAATATATATTACGTGATTGGACTTGCATAAGGGGCGTTGGAGATCTTTTTCGGGCTGCTGGGGACAAAGATATCTACTCTCAAGTGATATTCAACGTTGGAGGGACCTGACGTGACCCTGGGAAGAAGAAGATCTTAATTGAGAAGGGAAAATACTCGTACATTAACATAACATATATTTATTACTGGTTACAGTACAAATTATTCAGATATATGGTTTCATAAGAAAATGTTGACTTAGGATTAAGGTCTTCGATTATATTATACAATAGTATTAGGTGTAAACATAAGTTGTGTCGTTTTTTTTTTTCGAAATTAAAAAATGAGCACCAAAAGTAAAACAAAATGGTAAAGGTTATACTATACGTCATTCGAAAGAAAATTTTCTGTTCTAAAAATATTGTGTTTGCTTTTAGGTTACATATATTATTTTATTTGATTACAAGCCTTCAAAATGGAATGTCAAGTAGACGAAAGTGAGCATTTTCGACACCTCCTTCTGTTCGCGTTCAATCGAGGGAATAAAGCTGTCAAGCTGCTCGCGATATTTGCGAAGTGTACGGTGAAGATGCTATGAATGAAAGAGCTCATCGATGGTTTTTGCGTTTCAATGACGGTAATTTCAACTTGAAAGACATGGAGAGTACCGGACGACCAGTGGACTTCGTTGAGGACCGCTTAAACCATATTATTCATGAAGATCCCCTTCAAACATTTTTCATCACCATTTTCAAACCATTTTTCATCACCAGTAATGCTGCGGTAAAGGAACCTTTGCTTGTGGTCATGCGTAGCTCGAAGACGCGCGAGCAAACCAGCAGAAATTGTCGAACGTTGATTTTTGTTGTTTTCACTCAAAACATGTGGAACTCAAGCGCCGAACTTCTGGACTTTTCCTATGAGATGGCGGTATACAGTCATGTGACTGCAATTCATCTACTCAGCCAATTTTATGGTGGTTTGAAGGGGATCTTCATGAATAATATGGTTTAAGCGGTCCTCATCGCAGTCCACTGATCGTTTGCAACGCTCCATGTCTTTCAGGTCGAATTACCGTCTTTGAAACGCAAAAACCATCGAAGAGTTGTTCTTTCATTCATAGCATCTTCACCGTACACTTCGCAAATATCGCGAGCAGCTCTGACAGTTTTATTCCCTCGATTGAACGCGAACAGAAGGAGGTGTCGAAAATGCTCACTTTCGTCTACTTGACATTCCATTTTGAAGGCTTGTAATCAAATAAAATAATATACGAGTATGTAACGTAAAAGCAAACACAATATCTTGTAGAGCAGAAAATTTTCTTTCGAATGACGTATAACCTTTACCATTTTGTTTTACTTTTAGAGCTCATTTTTAAATTGAAAAAAAAAAACGGACACAACTTATGTTAACATCCAATATATCTGAATAATTTTATTGGTACATGTTATGCCCAATTACCTAAGACGTTATATCCAATTTGACGTTGGAGTGGCGAGGGGATCCTCGACTAGGAGGACCGGCAACAACGATATACCCAATTATGTAAGATGCAGATTATACCAGGGTTGTTGTGGAGTCGTCAAAACAATTCTTGCATCAACTTCGACTCCAGAAATTTGAAATGTTTGTTTCCGACTTCGGCTCAGATTCCAAGTACGAGTACAGTACATATATTGTAAACCATATGATATACCTACTTAATTACGTGATGTATAGTAACTACTTAAATGTTTGTTTCCGACTTCGGCTCAGATTCCAAGTACAGTACATACTCGTATATTGTAAACCATATGATATACTTACTTAATTACGTGATGTAACTACTTAAATGTTTGTTTCCGACTTCGGCTCAGATTCCAAGTACAGTACATACTCGTATATTGTAAACCATATGATATACCTACTTAATTACGTGATGTAACTACTTAAATGTTTGTTTCCGACTTCGGCTCAGATTCCAAGTACAGTACATACTCGTATATTGTAAACCATATGATATACCTACTTAATTACGTGATGTAACTACTTAAATGTTTGTTTCCGACTTCGGCTCAGATTCCAAGTACGAGTAGAGTACATATATTGTATACCATATGATATACCTACTTAATTACGTGATGTAACTACTTAAATGTTTGTTTCCGACTTCGGCTCAGATTCCAAGTACGAGTAGAGTACATATATTGTAAACCATATGATATACCTACTTAATTACGTGATGTAACTACTTAAATGTTGATTTCTTTGGAAAAAATGTCAACGGAGATTTCTCGTCATATTACACGTTATTTGTACAAAATGGTAGATAGTTGATAGTATTTTATGTACATAATCACACCATAAGTTCCAATTACATCATACATTGAATTCAATTACATGAAATACCTATAATTACACCATAAGCGGCAATTAAATCATACGTTATATACTCAATTACATAAGACGCAGATATGTTACATCACACGTTATCTAAAATTACATAAGATGCAGGTTATACCCACAATCATATCATATGTTAAGATACAATAACATCACACATTATATCGAATAACATAAGGTGCTAATACATCACACGTTATATATTATACAGTTACATAAGATGCAGGTTATACTTATGATTACACCATAATGGGCAATTAAATCATATGTTACGAGTACAACAAATTACTTAAGACGCAGATATGTACATCACACGTTATACATAATTACATAAGTTGCAGCGTATACCCATGATTATGTCATAAGATTTAATTACATTACACTCAATTACATAAGGTGCAGATACTCGTACATCACACGTTATACACAATTACATAAGTTTCTGGCTATACTCAAGTATATAAGGGAAAATTAAGATACTTTGAGATATTTTTTAAATTTATTTTTAAATTAAAAAAAAATATATTTTACACTTGACAAGAAATATACATAATTTGCGACAAAAACAACAAGTAATTTAATTCGGACACACAATTTTAATGGATCTGGGTTTGTTGCCTTTCATTTGTCGTGTCCCCAATAAACTAGGCGTTTGCCAGTATCTCATATTACTTATCATATAAACACATTTAAATTCTCCCCTAAAGTACTGGAGAACTCTGAGAAATGCCTTCTGGTCTCAGGTTCGAGGAAAGGAAAATCCTGATCTATTTCCTTCTCGTGGTGGGGAGTGAGCAACGACCTCGTGTCGGCAAATATAGACAGGGACCGAGCATTGGCCGGAATAAGCTGACCACCAACTTTCGTCTGTTGTTTAGGGCACCCTCTTGTCCTGGAGAAGTAAATAATCTCCAAAGGCGGAAGAACTTTCGTGGTCAACGGCATAGGATGTGGAAAGAAACGGGAAACTACCACATTAAAGGCCCAAGTGGCATCCCAAGAACCAGCAAAACATGCAAATTGCTGCAAACCAGTCTTAGGACTGCAACCACGGAAGGAAACACATTTTATTTTTTAAACAAAAAAATATTTAAGATTTTCTTGTAAAGTAGCTAATTTGTCATTCTATCTATTGAGCACTGGAAAACGAGGGTTTTCAAACATGACATCAATTAACTCATCTCATGTGCAAGTGAGGATGCCTTCAATACTTCTGCTTTAAAATAAATTGAACAGTTGTAATTTTTTCCCTCCCTGCCTGCTCTCCAAACGGCGCTATTTAAATTGACAATATATTATTATTATAAAGGCAAATGGAGACAACCAAGCTTTTTATAAGATGACTTTTGGTTGAAGTTATTATACCTCTACATTTTGGTTGAAGTTAATATACATCTACATTTTGGTTGAAGTTATTATACCTCTACATTTTGGTTGAAGTTATTATACATCTACATTTTGGTTGAAGTTATTATACCTCTACATTTTCAAATGTTCTAAGATCGGAATATTGCGCTTTTGACCATCATTGTTGGTTTGGCGAATGCCAAACCCTAGATGGAGATAAAGGAACAAATGGAATGGTACTCACGGGTGTTGAAGACGGGAGTCGGAGGTATCGGCTGATCTTCCAGGACTCTTGGAGCGTCACGGCGGTTGATAATTTATTCGTCTGGTTCTTCGTTGAAGAAGCGTATCGGCTGTTACTGGTCCTCTGGAGGTGTCACCCGGGTGACTGTCTGTGCAGAAGTGCCCGGGCCGACGGAATCTGTTGGTCGCGCCGAAACTACCACAACTCGCGACAATACGATATTGTAGAATATAGTAGGTGAGAACAATATTAAATGACTTGCGAGAATAACACCACATCGCGCGACGGGGCCGTCATCGACAACCGAGCGGCCCAATATGACGGGGCCGGCATTTCACGTCACGCTTCGGCGTGAACAATTGTTGTTTCTATTTTCTAGCATGGCACTATAATTATCGTTGATGTTTCCTAGGTGGTCTACAAGTAACAGTATATGAAAGGGTAAATTAAATATATTAAGTATTGGTGGTATTCCCCAGGGTATACTGCAAGTATCACTATCTCGAAGGCCACGAGTTCACCACACCGGAACAAGAGCTGTTGCACTTCCTGGAGAAGATGGGCCAGCCAGACTGGAAGTGGTCGGAGCAGTACGAGCCAGAGATGGACTCTCCGGACGACTCTGACCAGGAGTGTGAGTACCAACTCAAAAATTATAAACACTTAACATTAGGTGTACGGGGCTACAACACCATCTCAGCGGCACAAAAATTAACCTCACATGTACGCAGTGAACCGGCTAATGAACTGAGAAGGCCCTGACGATCGAGTATCGGCGGTATATGATTATGATGAAATCAATCATCTTTCCACGTATAAGGTGAATTAATTGACTCCTTCCAGGGCAGTTTAAGTTCTGTGGATGGTTTTGTCGTCTAAGCTTTTCTGAGCAACAGGATAACCTCTGTGTTGTTTTTATGTTTTCACGGCATATATATAATACATATAGTACATACCATCACATCGTGATGGTATGTATGTATATATGCCATTAAAACAATCTTTACAATCTGAAAAACGGTGTCCTTTTTGATTTTATTTTTTTTGCTCTGGACTCTTTTATTGTTTCTGCTCTGGACTCTTTTATTGTTTCTGCTCTGGACTCTTTTATTGTTTCTGCTCTGGACTCTTTTATTGTTTCTGCTTTAGACTCTTTCATTGTTTTTTCTCTGGACTATTTTATTGTTTCTGATCTGGACTCTTTTATTGTTTCTGCTCTAGACTCTTTTATTGTTTCTGATCTGGACTCTTTTATTTTTTCTGCTCTGGACTCTTTTATTGTTTCTGCTCTGGACACTTTCATTGTTTCTGCTTTGGACTCTTTTATTGTTTTTTTCTTTGGACTCTTTTATTGTTTCTGATCTGGACTCTTTTATTGTTTCTGCTCTGGACTCTTCTATTGTTTCTGCTCTGGACACTTTCATTGTTTCTGCTTTGGACTCTTTTATTGTTTTTTCTCTGGAATCTTTTATTGTTTCTGCTCTGGACACTTTAATGGTTTCTACTCTGGACACTTTCATTGTTTCTGCTCTGGACACTTGAATTTTTTCTGCTCTGGACACTTTAATTGTTTCTGCTTTGGACTCTTATTGTTTTTTCTCTGCACTCTTTTATTGTTTCTGATCTGGACTCTTTTATTGTTTCTGCTCTGGACTCTTTTATATTTTCTGCTCTGGACTCTTTTATTGTTTCTGCTCTGGACTCTTTTATAGTTTCTGCTCTGGACACTTTCATTGTTTCTGTCTGAACACTTAAATGGTATCTGCTCTGGACACTTTAATGGTTTCTGCTCTGGACTATTATTATATATTATTTTGTATATTAATATATTTAAGTAATAATTATTAATTTTATTTTATATTAAATTATTTTATTTCATTTGATATTTATTTCAATATATAATTTATATTTTATATATAATTATAATAATATGTATTAATACTTTTAATAATTATTTTATTATTTAAAATTAATTATTATATAATTTATTAATACTATAATATAATAATATTATAAATAATAAATTATTAATAATATAATAATAAATAAATAATGATTTAAAAATAATTAATTTAATAATAACATAAAAATAATAATACATTTAATATTAAATACAATAATATAAATTTATTATTATTAAGCGTATTATATTACTTATTTAAAAATTATTTTATTTATTATTAAAAATTAAAAAATAAACAATATATTTTTTTATTTAATTCAGAGAGAATTTATTGAATTAAATTCCACATAACCATTTCACAATAGTAAAAAAAAATCGGTATCAAATTGAAAAATAGCAATGCATAAAATCAACTTTTCCTAGGAGCTAAGAAGTTTCACTTCTACCGCGCGAGAGTCTCACGCATCTGTTTTTTGACAACCTCTATGGAGGATTTTGTGAATTCGTTATTATATTTGGACCCGGCGACTGTAGTTGGTCTCCAGATTCATACATCGAAATCTTTAGGATCGGACACTTCACAGCACACTTATGACGCGATGTCAGAATCTCCATCATAAATCAATTCAGGCATATTTTCATTATTTAGCGTATTGTCCATATAAGAAATCAGGATTATGCCAAAAATCAGGATTGGGGATGGGTGTACGCCACTGGTACAAATAACTGTAACAATAGGGCGAGGGCTGCTGTTCGAAACTCCGAGATTTCGGGTCAATTCCAAAGGCGTACAGTGGTGAAAGTTGCAGGGTAGAAATTCCTTTTAACACGTTCCGTGCCGCAGTACATTTTGAGAAAATAAGTAATTTTTTTATTTATTTATGTAATATGCTGTAGTGTTACGTCATAACATAATAATCTCTTATGATTACTGAGACAATAGCTACAAAAAAAGGGTCACAATGTTGCATAGACAATGCACCCTCATAAATTTCCAGAGTGTGACAAATAGATGGTCCCATTCATTATGTTATCCCTGGAATCTCTTCTATACCCCCTAGCCTAATTGTAGAGGCTAGTTTATCCTTGAAAAAAATAAACCGTAATAGCTTGCTCATGTACACCTGGAGGTTTATTAAAAATAATTGCATTTTTAAACAAAATTTAGGAAGTTTTTATGTGCATTATATTCAGGGGCGCCGTATAGGTCACATTCAATGTTAAAATTCCTAGTAAATGTGACCGCCGGCGCACTGGGACTGTTTATTAAAAAAAAAAACACGTAGGTCACCGGTGACCTATGTGGCGCCCTGGTCAAAAACACGGTAGGTCACCGGTGACCTACGCGGCGCAGAACGTGTTAAGCAGGTAGTAGCTGGTCTCAAGTAAAATGCAGTATGCAGGGTGAACTGAGAATATTTATTTTAGATAGATAGAGACGAGTTCTTTTACTTTTAATCAATACTAGTGTAATTTTTAATTGCGCAGTAGGTCTTCGTGTCATTGATTTGAGAGAATACCTTTTCCACTGTTGTGTCATATGTTTGATTGTGTTATTTATCTCTGTATACTTACGAGTATATTAAGTATTTTGTGTATGAATTTATGAGGGATTTTTACGCTCAATGAGCCTTTGTTTTACATTTGTATCAACCATACTCGTAGTTGGGCATGGTGACTATCTCCAAAGGCGCTCGAACGCTCATGTCAGCGGCCCTGGTGGCGCCGTTCAGGTTAGGCGTCCTCCCGCTCATCCCGGGGGCCTCAGTGTGGCGACGATGGTGAAGACGGTGAAGATGAGGTACCGATGCAGTAGAATACTGTAAAGAGGGCACAAAGTGACGGTAGTGCGAGGCTTCATGAGTTATCTTAACTCAATTTATTTTCTTTCTTGAATCTTCGAAAAGTAGTGCAATTTTTTTCATAAAAGGAAAAATATAAGTAAAATAAAAAACTTATTTTATATTTTGTGTTCACCACAGGTTTAATTTAGGTTCACAAATAGTTTCGAAGACCACCGTTTTCCTCGTCACGTGAATATAAACTAAGTTGCTAAAATATAACAATAATTTTTCAGAGTTCGCTAAACACCTAATTGAAAACAATCATTCGTTCGATATTAATCTTGGTTTGAGGATTCTACATATAAACCGAGGGGGAATGCATCTTTTGAAAATTTGGAAATTCTAGAGATTAAAAATTCTATAAAATTAAGTCTAAATATCAGCAATAACCAAACCAATTTTCATAATAGCCCCCTGCTTAATATGTTTCCTATTTTAAAATCCCCCCCGTCTTAAAGATTCACAGTCACTTTCACATATTTTTTCCCCGCCCCATTCACCATTGTATTACATTTCTCCCCACTTCACTCCCCCTACCTCACCTCTTTTATATTAGGTTATTTACACTTGCACAGAATATACAATATTTTAGCAACTTAGTTTATATTCATCTGACGAAGAAGACGGTGGTCTTCGAAACTAGTTGTGAACCAAAATTAAACCTGTGGTGAACATAAAATATAAAATAAGTGTTTTATTTTACTTGTTTTTTTCAATTTATTTTCTTTAGACCGACTATAGACCGTAGAGTATAGACAGCAACGAAAACGTATTAGGAAAATAAATACATAAATTATAAGATTAGGTGTAGGTATAGAGTGTAGGGATGGGAAAGTATCGGCTGCAGCCTGTGTGATTGGAGCTTTCCCGCATTTGCATATGTATTGAAGACATATTCGGTGAGGAAATCGCAGAAAACTCATCGAGGGAAGTCGACCTTCAGGGGACCTCTGGCCTCTTCCGTTATGTAATATTAACACATACGGCTTATAGAATATTTATTTTGGCATTTTTCGCTTCTTATGTGTGGCCAATCGCTCATCGCAAGCGCCTGTTTTCCCCTCCGCATGCACTCATACCCCGCGAAATGAAACATTTTTCACCAGTGGTGTGCGTGCCAGACGCTGGCTTGTTTGCGATATACTCTCGCGGTGGCCGCGCATATGTCACATTTCCGTTACGGTCGCGACACAGTAGGACCCCAACAAACATAAAATTTTGATACAAAATCGAAAAAATACCAAGTAACATTAAAATATAACTAATAATTCGTACATCAAAACAAGAAAACAAATATATTTCATGCTGACGCATACGTCCGATACAATGGGAGTAATACGTTCATTTTTAGAAGACGTATCGATCATGTGAAACCACTGGACTGGGACGCAACGCAAATCTGGTTAAACACGGGATACAAAGTGTTGAGTTATTCCCATTATTTAGCGATATAACTTCTTAAGTGTTCCCATTATTTAGCGATATAACTTCTTAAGTATTCCCATTATTTAGCGATATAACTTCTTAAGTATTCCCATTATTTAGCGATATAACTTCTTAAGTATTCCCATTATTTAGCGATATAACTTCTTAAGTATTTTATCAATTATTACATTGAAGATGAATGGATTCAAACTTCTTATTCTTCTTTGTTTAGGTCGTATGACCTGTTTGTGATGGCGGGCTGTCCTGTGATGAAGACGTCCAGCTGTCCTTCCACCTTTTCGGCGGTCTTCCCGGTAATCACCTGCTGTTAGTGTTTTCAGTCTTAGCGATTCTTGGCAGTCTTATATCCTCCATGCGGTCCACATGATTTCTCCAGAAGCGTCTTCTACTTCTTCCCCACTTCACTATGTCTTCAATACCACAGACAGACCTTATCGTCTCATTTCTGATCCGATCTCTAAGGGTTCTGCCTGCGATGGAGCGTAGGGTTTTCATTTCTGCTACTCTGAGAAGGTTTTTTGTCTTGTGGGAATCGGCTCTCACTTCTATTCCATATGTCATGATGGGGCGGACGCATGTCTTATATATCCTGACCTTACTTTCGGTTAGCATGTGTTTGTTTCTCCATATAGTGTCCTGCTGGCAGCCAGCCAAAGCTGTGCTTTATTAGTTTGTGGTCGTACTTCACTATATAGGTATGCTAGTTGCTGGAGATCTCTACACCTAGGTAAGTGAATCGCATGACTTGCTCAATGGGAACGTTATCGATGCTCATTTGCATCTGAGTGGCTCTTTTGCTATAGTTAGGCACTTTGTTTTATTGATAAAAATCGTCATATTGGATTTAAACTGTCTTCCTATTGTATTACTTCGTCGCAGTAGCAATGGTTTTGGAGAGATCTCCATCTGCTTTTACTTTAGTGCTGCTATTGGTGCTATCGAATGCTATCTAGTGCTGCTATCTAAGTCTACCATTTATTATTTATATGAAATGCTTTGCAGTCAACTGCAGTCGCAAGTCCTTAGGAGATAACGACTACTACTGCAACAAGGAACTCGTCCAGCTGCTGGTCTTCGACGCCAAGGTGACGGAGCCTTCATACACTACGTGGAGCTTCCAGAGTGATGAAGAAGAGCAGCTCTTCCTACGCTACAACGCTTCGTTGCGTTTCGCAGCCACCATGAGCGGCCTAACGCGATGGCAGTTCGTCTTTGGCGAGGACATGAACGACACTTCTTCGTGAGTTCATTAATTTATATGACACTGTGAAATTGAATTGTACAGTGAATGTAAGCCACTACCTGTCGATGTACACCTTCACTTAAGTAATAGTAAATGTGTAAGAAAGCTTTCGTTTGAAAATAATATTAGGTGTTAACACGAATTGTGTCCGTTTTTTCCAATTTAAAAATGAGCACCAAAAGTAAAACAAAATGGTAAATGTTATACGTCATTCGAAAGAAATTTTTTTGCTCTACAAGATATTGGGTTCTTCATGAATAATACGGTTTAAGCGGTCCTCATCGAAGTCCACTGGTCGTCCGGAACGTTCCATGTCTTTCAGGTCGAAATTAACGTCATTGAAACGCAAAAAAACATCGTAGACCTGTTCTTTCATTCATAGCATCTTAGCCGTACACTTCGAAAATATCGCGAGCATCTTTGGCAGCTTTATTCCCTCGATTGAACGCGAACAGAAGGAGGTGTCGAAAATGCTCACTTTCGTCTATTTGACATTTCATTTTGAAGGCTTGTTATCAAATAAAATAATATATGTAACGTATAAGCAAACACAATATTTTGTAGAGTAGAAAATTTTCTTTCAAATGACGTATAACACTTACCATTTACTTTTACTTTTGGTGCTAATTTTTAAATTGGAAAAAAACGGACACAACTTATGTTAACACCCAATAAGTCGATGTAGACCCTCTGTGATTGTATACCCTCTCTAATTTGTATTATAATATTATATTATAGTACACTTTTGTCGCATACAGTACAACCTGGTGAGATTATTGCCATGCTGAAATATCTTTCAACCAACTAGAAAGATGTCAAACATTCCTTAAATGAAAACCAGACTAGAATACTTGTTGAAAATATTTGGTTAACACTATGAATGTAAACAGTTAACACTGTAGTACAAATTTACTGATAACTTTAGTTGAGGTGTTCATAAGAGTTTACATTCATTCACTATATCTCTGATGTGGCCGATAAGTGCTTATTATTATTTATATTATTTTTTCATTCAATGCGTAAATGTATTACGGAGGAATATATAAAATCTGAACCCAGTATTTATTATATTTGTAGAGATATTAAAGTGTTTAGAAGCAATGTGTACTTGTTACACATCACAGGGAAGGAAGGGTTAAGGGGCATGAATACAACGAGACAACATTTGAAATAAATCCGTTCGCGACACTTTTTAGAAGCGAATAGTGCTAGAGAATGGATTTTAGACATAAATTCACTATGTTATATATTGTATGTATAAAAATATCATAAATAAGTATCGATATTTTATGTTGCAGTGAGTTCGGTGATGACCACACCAAGGCCATCGACGAAACTTGGTACAAGAGCGCCATTCTGCAGTACCTGGTGGACTCAGAGAGCTTCGTATTTTCGGTGCCGTTCGACGTAGGTGCGCAGGAGCCACAAGATACATTGGTCACGGCCAGCCGCGCACTCTTCCCGAGGGACGGCGGTAAACATGCGCCCGCCGCGGTACTTGGCTTCCAGTTCTCGCATCAGGCGCTACAGCGAAGGTTCCTCGAGATCACATCCGAGCTCATAACGAAGGTACTACCTCGCTGCAGTTTATAACATAATAATGAAAACAATCTTAAGTATGCTTTTTAGGACAGGCATAACCAACACGCGGCCCGCGAGATGTTTTTTTATAAACCATGAAGGAAATAACAATAAGACATAGTTGTTTGACCCTTCCTTCCCTGTGATGTGTAACTAATACACATCTCTTCTAAAAACTTTAATATCTCTATAAATATAATAAATACTGGGTTCAGGTTTTAGATATTCCTCCGTTATACATTTACGCATTGAATGAAAAAAATAATATTAATAATAATTAGCACTTATCGGCCTTCAGAGATATTTTGTGAAAATCGGGAATAAATTCACCAATACAATCAAACGTGTGCCAGTGTGTGACGTAGGTATATTCATTCTAAAAAAACCGCTATGGGGGAGGAAGCGGCGCTATTCACGTCTCACTCTCACTCTCTTTCGCTATATGGGAACGCAAGAAATAGAATCTCAGTTCGTTCGCTTCAGTAGCTTTCGGGCATCCATTTGAGGTGGTGTTTTCGCCCGTTTTGTGAACATCGGCCGATGTTTTTTTTTTTCATGTTTGCAGCAATTAGATTTCAATTATTATTACTTTTGACTTCAAATTTAATTAATTTAAGCGACTGGCTATGAATATTCTTATTTTTTCGATTTTAAATCGCTTATTTTTACATGTGTATTGAATACACATCACCGGAACAAGCGGATATTTTTTAGCACAGGAAGGGAAAGGTTAATAAAAGCAACAAACTCTATATTTCCGATGCGAAGAACATTTGTATCAAAATATAAAAAAAACTTTTTTAAATATAGGTACATGTCAAATGTGTATTTATTTTTTGTTTTCAAATTAATACCTAGGTACATATATTTGTTTCAGTATTTATATAATATGACACTCATGTAATATAAATTAATACCTAGGTACATTTATTTGTTTCAGTATTTATATAATATGACACTTATGTAATATAAATTAACACCTAGGTACATTTATTTGTTTCAGTATTTATATAATATGACACTCATGTAATATAAATTAATACCTAGGTACATATATTTGTTTCAGTATTTATATAATATGACACTCATGTAATATAAATTAACACCTAGGTACATTTATTTGTTTCAGTATTTATATAATATGACACTCATGTAATATAAATTAATACCTAGGTACATATATTTGTTTCAGTATTTATATAATATGACACTCATGTAATATAAATTAACACCTAGGTACATTTATTTGTTTCAGTATTTATATAATATGGCACTCATGTAATATAAATTAATACCTAGGTACATTTATTTGTTTCAGTATTTATATAATATGACACTAATGTAATATAAATTAACACCTAGGTACATTTATTTGTTTCAGTATTTATATAATATGACACTCCTGTAATATAAATTAATACCTAGGTACATATATTTGTTTCAGTATTTATATAGCATGACACTCATGTAATATAAATTAACACCTAGGTACATTTATTTGTTTCAGTATTTATATAATATGACACTCATGTAATATAAATTAATACCTAGGTACATATATTTGTTTCAGTATTTATATAATATGACACTCATGTAATATAAATTAACACCTAGGTACATTTATTTGTTTCAGTATTTATATAATATGACACTCATGTAATATAAATTAATACCTAGGTACATTTATTTGTTTCAGTATTTATATAATATGACACTCATGTAATATAAATTAACACCTTGGTACATTTATTTGTTTCAGTATTTATATAATATAACACTCATGTAATATAAATTAATACCTAGGTACATTTATTTGTTTCAGTATTTATATAATATGACACTCATGTAATATAAATTAATACCTAGGTACATTTATTTGTTTCAGTATTTATATAATATGACACTCATGTAATATAAATTAATACCTAGGTACATTTATTTGTTTCAGTATTTATATAATATGACACTCATGTAATATAAATTAACACCTAGGTACATTATTTGTTTCAGTATTTATATAATATGACACTCATGTAATATAAATTAATACCTAGGTACATTTATTTGTTTCAGTATTTATATAATATGACACTCATGTAAAATAAATTAATACCTAGGTACATTTATTTGTTTCAGTATTTATATAATATGACACTCATGTAATATAAATTAATACCTAGGTACATTTATTTGTTTCAGTATTTATATAATATGACACTCATGTAATATAAATTAATACCTAGGTACATTTATTTGTTTCAGTATTTATATAATATGACACTCATGTAATATAAATTGAATTGTATTTATATGCTATACAAATTCAATGCATATTTTTTACCCTTATGGTTGAGTCGTTAGACTCACGAACCAAGGGTTTCGGGATCGATTACCAGTGGTAACATTTTTTACCACTGTGATTTCGGGTTTGAAAGATTGAGTTTACCTAAAACATCCTTTGGTGGTCTTTAGGCAAGTCGAGGTTTCGCTTGATGTAATCCTTTTGGATGATAGTGAAAGAAAGTGTCACGATAACCTCGTTTACAGGCATTCAAATTTTGATATGCCTATCAATAAAAAAATATACACGTGCTACCCGCGAGCCATTACCTAATAACGGTTTTGACATGCGGTCCAAAAAGGTTAGCTACCCCTATTTTAGAGTACCAACGTAATAATTGAAGACATTAAATTTGGTAACTTCAACATGGAATTCAGCTGGACGTTATCATCCCAGGACAGCCCATCGTCACAAACAGGTCATACGACCTAGACTAAGAAGAAAAAGAAATTCAACATGGATTAATTTTTATAACATAATAAAGTATTCCTGTTATACGAGTATACACAACGAATGGCCAACTTCAGGAGCACACCGATGAACAATGGACCAGTAATACAAAATAACCTTGTCCTTGTGACAATGAGACCAACATGCGGACAAATAAATCAAGTATTGACAGGTCTGGAAATATGATATTCAATTTGCTGTCATCGGAGAAGAGAAAAGTGGGTTTTCAAGGTCACTTAAAGTAATCCACAGGTCGCCAGTTCGAGTTCATTCTGTGCTGCTCCCATCGAATAACGCAAGCATTTTTAGTATTCAGGACTATTAGGATACCTAGGCTTTCAATCATATATAGTATATTCTTGCAAAAAGAAAACGAAAAGATTCCGGTGTGTTCCAATCGTCTCATTTTGACGTGTCTTCGGATCTAGAGTCAAAGTTGATAGAGAGTTGCTGACTAATATTAAAATCCGAAAGGCACACTCTATTGCAAATTTAAGGTGCAGTAGCAAAACTGGCGTGAATTTAATAATTTTTTTTCAGTTTCAGTTTTTCAGTTCATTCTAGCAATGGTGTCTTTTTTTGTGTTTTCGTACTAATGCAAGAATTATTATTTTTTCACTTATTGTAAGTATTTTATGCTACGGCTACCCTGGACGGAAATGTTCAGCAACACAAGGGTTCTTCAAAGAGTCAAAATTGATAGAGAGTTGCTGACTAATATTAAAATCCGAAAGGTGTCCTACTTGGGTCATATACTTAGAGGAAAAAAGTACAAATTACTGCACCTGATCATCCGAGGCAAAATAGAGGGTCGAATAGGTGTTGGCAGGAGGCAAATCTCCTGACTCCGCAATGTACATGATTTGACTTGTATAAGGAACGTCGGGGATCTTTTTCGGGCTGCCGGGGACAAAGATGCTTACTCTCAGGTGATAGTCAACGTTGGGGGGACCTGACATGACACTAGGAAGAAGATCGGATCTAGCATAGTGGTGTGGCCGGTGAGTTTGTTGATGTACAATGGCTCACTGGTCAACACAAACTCCACGGCACAGAGCTTTCTGTTTCAACTGAATCGATGTAGGAATGGCGAGGGGATCCTCCACTGCGATACACTTTGTATCTTGATCCCGTGTTTTAACGTGATAGACTAGATTTTCGTTGAGTCCCGGTCCCGTGTTTTAACGTGATAAACTAGATTTTCGTTGAGTCCCGGTCCCGTGTTTTAACGTGATAGACTAGATTTTCGTTGAGTCCCGGTCCCGTGTTTTAAATTGATAAACTAGATTTTCGTTGAGTCCCGGTCCCGTGTTTTACCGTGATAAACTAGATTTTCGTTGAGTCCCGGTCCCGTGTTTTAACGTGATAAACTAGATTTTCTTTGAGTCCCGGTCCCGTGTTTTAACGTGATAAACTAGATTTTCGTTGAGTCCCGGTCCCGTGTTTTAACGTGATAAACTAGATTTTCGTTGAGTCCCGGTCCCGTGTTTTAACGTGATAAACTAGATTTTCTTTGAGTCCCGGTCCCGTGTTTTAACGTGATAAACTAGATTTTCGTTGAGTCCTGGTCCCGTGTTTTCACTTGATCGAAAGTTATTCTATTAAAAAACGTATTACTGGCATCTAGCAAATATTTTTAAAAACAATTCAACCTTAAAACAAGACCTGGCCAACTCAAATTGCCCCATGGGCCGCATTGACGACTTAAAATTTTCCAAGGGCCACACACAAATAAGAATAATTGCAAATTTTTTTTAATCAGTGTAAATCTGGAAAAAAAACGATACTACGTGGATCGTCCAGAAAGTAAAGAACGTTTTGGCATAGCTAAATAAAAACGAAAGATATCAACACAATACTTTATTTACAAAGTCACAGTATCTTACTCTATTTTTCAATGTAGTAGTCATATCTGTCAAGGCACTTATTGTAACGTGGAACCTATTTTTCAATTCCGATGTTATACTCTTCTACTGCCAAAGATTTGAGCTTGGATGTCACTTCTTGTTTGAGGTCTTCATCGTTTGCGAACTGTTTTCCACCCAAAAATTCCTTTAGTTTCGGGAATAAGTGAAAATCACTAAGTGCCAAGTCAGGGCTGTAAGGAAGATGTCCAAAAATTTCCCACTTAAGACGTTAAAGTTCTCGCTGTGTTCGTGTTGATGCATGAGGCCGCGCATTGTCATGAAACAAAACCACCATCCCCGACAACATTCCACGTCTCTTGTTTTGGATGTAGCGTCGTCGTTAAAGAGTTTCACAATAGGTCTCTGAGTTTACTATATTGTGTGTCCTCTTGGCATAAACTCCACGTGGATCAAACCCTTTCAGTCCCGAAAAACTGTTGCCATCACTTTTCTGGTGTTGAGATTCGGTCTTTCTTTCCCGAGCACACATATTTTTGTAGCCAAGATGCTCTGTCACTATTTCATGTAGGAGCGATCGTGAACTTTGTGGAAAAGATTGATGCACTGTGCATAAAATTGTTTATAAATTTCGATAGGCCGAACATTTTTTTCATTCAGAAAACGAATCACACTGCTCATTTCAAATTTGGCGGGATTTTCGATGGGCGCAGCATTTTGAAAGGTTACAGAACAAAGACGCACGACCATTCAGCAACAAAACTTAGCTCGCACTGAAGCGAGGAAAGAAGCTAACTGGCGCGCATACAATTTTGGTGGTGGGAGATCAGTGCAAGGCGTGGTGCGCAATCGTTCTTTACTTTCTGGACGCGCCTAGTACAACTAGATATGAAGAGAAAACGTGTATTGAACCAACAACACAATGCATTTGTATGATAATATAATGACTTATAATTCTTATTGTATGGTAATAAAACATAATTCGTCATATATGGCCGCGGGCCGCACATAAGGGTGCCGCGGGCCATGGGTTGGCCAGTCCTGCTTTAAACGATAGTCAAATTTCTAGTATTAACAATCAATGAAATATGCATGAATTGTATAATCCCTTTTTAAAACGTTGGTTTCAACGGAAATCGAAGCCGCAACCTCCGGGCTGGGAGACAAGCGCCTTACCAACTAGGTCACGTATGGATTCTACTGTACATGCTAGAAATAAGTAAAGAAATTTATATTACATACGAAGACTGGAATAAATTCGAAATCACAAATAAAGTATCTTATTCGTTCGTATATTTTCAGTGTGAGGAGTGTATGCCCTGCGACTCCGATGAGAAGGACTGCTACGTGCTGGACAGCTCTGGCTACGTGCTGGTCTCTGAGGATTATAACAATACGGGCAAGTTCTTCGGGGAGCTTGATGGTGCCGTCATGGAAGCTATGGTCAAAAAGAACATATTCCAGAGGGTCAGTGTCTTCGACCTGCAGGGCATCTGTTTCGAGAGCATCGTGGTCAATAGTCCCGGAAACATACTTGCTACGGTAAATATAATTATACATTTCAACATAACTTCTATGGTATATACGCTCGGGCGCTACTATAGTTTATAGCTATTTTTCCGTTAGTATTTGGGTATATAAGGATACCTATGACTTTTTCTTCTTCTTCTTCTCCCTAGCTCCATCCCAACTCACTGTCTGCGAAAACTGTTGGGGTCAGCTATCCTCGTCCTCAGGTTGCATGCTCTTCTGTCCCGGACTACGCCCTCCAGGCCGTGCCTCTGCATCAGGTTATCTTTTGGCACCACCCATGAATGCATTGGTCTTCTTCTGGTTGTTATTCGAGGAAGATCCATGGAGATTGCCTGGTTCACGATGTGATAGGTTGCTCTGCGTCCAACGTGCCCATACCATCTCAATCCATCCGCCTCTCCTCCATCTTACTGTTGATGTATGTAACACCAAGGCTTCCTGTCTCTTAGGGACACACCAGCTGACCATCTTAGCATGCGCATTTCAGCAGTTTCCAGTTGCCTGGAGTAAGAGTTATACATCGTCCAGCATTCGGAGCCATAGAGGAGTCATACCTATGACTTCGATCAAATCCATTATTTAAAAAAAGAGAGAAAACACGCTGGTGTGCTCTAATCGTCTCACTTCGGTGTGGTATCGGATCCAGTACAGCGGTGTGGCTGTTGAGTTTGCTGGTGTGCAACGACTCACTCACTTAAAACGAACTCCACGGCACAGCTTCGTTTTCCAACTGAATTGACGATGGAAAGACGAAAGGATCCTCCTGGATTATGACGGCCCAGCACCGACGACAACGAATATTGCTGCGAGGCGTGATTTTTTTCTTTTCTGTTTTAATTTTCAAAGTAAATTGTTATTTATTAGATTTTTAGGCATTGCTAAAGCTGAGTGTTTTATTTTATTTAATGTTGTATTTTTCATAATTTTAATCTTTCAATTTTTTATAACACCAGTCATATTATATTAATATTGAGTAACATTTAATGAATTGACATTAATATTTGTTTTCTCGAATAATATTTCAATTGTATCGGGTGTTAACATAAGTTGTGTCCGTTTTTTTTTTTTTTGAAATTAAAAAATTAGCAGCAAAAGTAAAACAAAATGGTAAAGGTTATACGTCACTCGAAAGAAAATTTTCTGCTCTACAAGATGTTGTGTTTGCTTTTACGTTATATATATTATTTTATTTATTACAAGCCTTCAAAATGGAATGTCAAGTAGACGAAAGTGAGCATTTTCGGCACCTCCTTCTGTTCACGTTCAATCGAGGGAATAAAGCGGTCAAAGTTGCTCGCGATATTTTCGAATTGTACAGTGAAGACGCTATGAATTAAAGGACAGCTCGTTGATGGTTTTTGCGTTTCAAAGACGGTAATTTCGACCTGAAAGTTGAAGGGGATCTTCATAAATAATATGGTTTAAGCGGCCCTCATCGAAGTCCACTGGTCGTCCGGAACGCTCCATGTCTTTTAGGTCGAAATTACCGTCTTTGAAACGCAAAAACCATCAACGAGCTGTCTTTTAGTTCATAGCATCTTCGCCGTACACTTCGCAAATATCGCGAGCAGCTTTGTCAGCTTTATTCCCTCGATTGAACGTGAACAGAAGGAGGTGTCGAAAATGCTCACTTTCGTCTACTTGACATACCATTTTGAAGGCTTGTAATAAATAAAATAATATATATAACGTAAAAGCAAACACAACATCTTGTAGAGCAGAAAATTTTCTTTCGAGTGACGTATAACCTTTACCATTTTGTTTTACTTTTGGTGCTAATTTTTTAATTTCAAAAAAAAAAAAAAAACGGACACAACTTATGTTAACACCCGATACAATTGAAATATTATTCGAGAAAACAAATATTAATGTCAATTCATTAAATGTTACTCAATATTAATATAATATGACTGGTGTTATAAAAAAATGAAAGATTAAAATTATGAAAAATACAACATTAAATACAATAAAACACGCAGCTTTAGCAATGCCTAAAAATCTAATAAATAACAATTTACTTTGAAAATTAAAACAGAACAGAAAAAAATCACGCCTCGCAGCAATATTCGTTGCGAGGCGTGATTTTTTCGTAAGGCATGTAATCAAATAAAATAAAATATATGTAACGTAAAAGCAAATACAATATCTTATAGAGCAGAAAATTTTCTTTAGAAAGACGTATAACCTATACCGTTTTGTTTTACTTTTGGTGCTCATTTTTTAATTTGAAAAAAAAAACGGACACAACTTATGTTAACACCTAATATATTAATTTGTTATTGATCTGTGTCTTTCTCAAATTGTTAGACCTGTGGGTGAAAAGCTTTGGAAAGTACTTGAAGACATTTGAGGAGGTAATATTAAAAAAATAACATGCCCACCAAAGCAGAATGTTAGGAAATCACAAAAAACTATTCGCATAAAAAATATATGACATAATAATTCATTGTAAAAATATCTGAAATCCTTAAAATCGCTTAAGGTGACTTGATTTGTTGTTTAAAATCGAATCATAATAATTAAAATAGTTCTTCTAGTTTAAAATATGGGCATGATCCTTTTTGAGTAAATAATTCAATTTTAATGTTTTTTTATTGAACAGGTCTGGGACATGTTGTTTTTTGTTCGATTTCAAAAATATTATACAAAAAATTATCAAAAAATAATTGAGTGGAGTAATTTATTTTAATTTTAATCAAATAAAATAAGCAAAGTGTTACAAAACAAGAAGAAATATTACTATAAAACTATAAATATGAGTATATGTAGGTAGATAAAGTTATATAATGACATTACACTGCACGTACGATTTCAAACTGACAGTTGCTGGTGAACTGGTATGAAGTTAGACACAATAGGAAAGCTGTGATTTGTCAATTCGGACATGATCTTTTTTGATCGGTTTGAAGCCAGGAGAAAATTGTTTTTGAAAAAATACTGGTTTTTTTATTATGATTTTAAAATGATTTATGTGTTTTTTTCTTCATTTGTATAAAAATGTTAAACGGCTCCGTACCATCGATAAGAAAAAATCTGCTTTATCAACTCATTTTTTTGTATCCGATGGACATGATCTTTTTTTAATATTACCACCTCATTTTTTTGTATCCGATGGACATGATCTTTTTTTAATGTTACCACCTCATTTTTTTGTATTCGATGGACATGATCTTTTTTTAATGTTACCACCTAATTTTTTTGTATCCGATGGACATGATCTTTTTTTAATATTACCACCTCATTTTTTTGTATCCGATGGACATGATCTTTTTTTAATGTTACCACCTCATTTTTGGGGAAAAATATGATGAAATATGAATACTACATACCATACATAAACTAACTCCAATATTTAAGGTTAAATGTGGTGTATAATAGGACTTTCAACAAGTACTTTAAGTACTTTTTGAAAGTACTATTATACAAAGATTTCTTTGTAGTTCGTCCTCTCTTGGTAAGTTTTTTACAATATTTTTACCAAATATATATTTCTAAACATAACATAACATGTTATACATATGCGGAGCTTACCTAATGACCGCAGTCCCCACCTTTCTATCTTTACACTTAACTTGTTTTTTTTTTTTGTAATATTTTTAATAAGTTAATCATCGTTGTTGCTGGACTTCGTAGACAAAATCCCATCGCCATTTAGTGTCAATTTAGTTGGAAAGCGACGCTCTGCCATGGAGTTGCTTTGTTAAGTGATTGTACCGTTGCATACCAGCAATCTCCCCGGCCACACCGCTGTACTAGATCCGATGGCACACCTGAAAAAAAGGCGATCGGAGCACACCGGCATGTTTTTATAGAAGAATAGATGTAACCAAAGTCATATGTATTCTTATACCCTCGAATACCAGGCGGAAAAAATACGTGTGTCATTCGAGGGGAGTAGCACAGCGTTGAGTTCGAACCGACGACCATCCGCACGGATGCTCAGTGCGTTACCGTGCGGCCATGCACCTCACGTATAGTGATGTCCTCGACACCTAAATCAATAAATCAATTGAAAAATGTCTACCTGCAGAACGACGATCTTCTTATGTATTGGTATACAAAAGGGCGGGGAATTCCCGCAGTTTCCTTGCTTGGAAAGTTTAATATTTTATGTATATGTTTTTATATATATTTACATAATCGGTTGACTATTTTCTTGGATATAAAATTACCCGAAAGCTGGATAGTGGAATAAGGCGGGCAAATGGAAGCCCGAGAGGTGTGATCGTATTTCGTAGCAAAAAATGCCTAAAAATCTTTTAAGTGAAATGTTGAATTGTGACGGTTTTGCATCAAAGTTGCGATATCAGTGCCTGCTAAATGGTTCAGGTAGAAAAATATTTTGACAACCGAAACAGGGAGGGTCTAGTTAGGGAGAAGGGGAGGGAGAAGTTAATGACTCAGAAAGTGGCTGAGTGCAACTTAGAAAGTAGTGAGAACAGAAGTGTAATACTAGAAAGTAGTGAGAACAGAAGAGTATATGTGACCGAAGTCATAGGTTTCCTATACCCCCGAATACTATGTGGAAAATATAATTGCATAATGATTTTAATTTGATGGCATAAATTATACATTGTTTGGGTGGATTGCCTAGTATAAAAGGAATCATCATTTACGAGTATTTAATGATTTGTACAAAAGTGAAAGGAAAACTGGGATTTTAGGATGGACAGGTTTTATCAGATGGACTCGTCGTCGCAGGGCTTCGTAATCGAAGAACTCCTCGCCATTTCAACGTTAATTCAGTTAGAACAACGTTAATTCAGTTAATACGGTCACCAGCTTATCAATAGTTTCATATTTGTTCTAGCAAAATTAGGACAAACGTATAATTTTTCAGCGCGTGGTCGAAGATCATTCGATAATCTCCAATTATAGTAAAGGATTTTCGAGATGCTGGTGCGCCGTGTGGTCGTCGTTGCTGGGCCTCGTAGTCGAGGATCCCTTCGCCATTCCAACGTCAATTTATTCGGAAAGCGAAGCTGTGCCGTAGAGTTTTTGAAGTTAAACTTCTATCGGCGTGGTAGGGCAAATTGGCTTGAACGTCACGAAAAGTGAAACGGTATATTTTATTATTATTTCATTGAAATTAAATTATTTTAATATTAATAATTATTTATTATTAATATTATTTTATTATTATTAAGTGTATTATATTATTATTAAAATTATTATTATTCATTATTAAAAATAAAAATAAATTATTTTATTCAATTAAGAGAGATTTTCTTGAATTAAATTTAACATAACTATTTCCTAATCCTAAAATAAAAATAATAAAAATAGTTAACAAATGGAAAAAAAGCAATGCGTAAAATCAACTTTTCCTAGGAGCTAAGAAAATTAACTTCTACCGCGCGAGAGTCTCACGCATTTATTTTTTTAAAGTGAGTGAACTGTTGCACACCAGCAAACTCACCGGCCACCCCGCTGTATTGGACGATCGGAGCAAGTGAGACGATCGGAGCACAGCGGCATGCTTTTTTCTCTCTTTTTTTAAGAATAGATATGACCGAGGGCATAGGTTTCTTATACCATCGAATACTAGATGGAAAATATACCTGTGTTATTTGAAAGGAGTCGCACAGCGTGGAATTCGAACCGGTAACTGTGGGGTTCGAAGTTCAGGGCGTTACTGCGTGGTCATGCATCACATAATCAATTAAAAATAGTGCGTTAGAATCCTGAGTTAGAGTGCCTGAAGAAAGTCTAATTTCTAAATGGTGATATAAATTATTTTATTATTATTTTAACTTCTCGCGAAAGGCAAGCTTAAATACGAGATAAATATTGAAGTGTTGCCTTGTCTTGCAGCCGCTGCAGTGGGTTTCAACAATACTGCGGTGGTTCTGCGGGCAGCTGGGCTGGTTGCTACTGCAGGCCAACCTGTCCTTCCTCTTCTTGCCCCTCGGAGTCTGCACGCAGCCCATGGACGATGACGATGGTAACACCACTATCTTTTATATTTTCTCAATGCGTTTTTTTTTTCAAGTTGATTTTTATCGAGACAGCATCTTCTGCAAGACAGTCTTAAAGTTGAATTTGAATTAACAATAGGGTGCCTCGAAGATTTCTTGTAGTAAAAATAGTTATTAATTTTCTTTTATAACAAAATATATTTCAATATATATGTGAAGATATGTAGTGAAATCCCAAAGTTTCCAGCCCAACGATATGAACAGGATCATAGCGTCGTTCTTCTGAGAAAAGCATTTAAGTCTAAATATTGAGTTCTGAGATAAATGCAATTTAAGTTTCGGAAGGCGGTGTACAATCAAGTTTTTGATAAAATAAAATACAAACAAATGTTTTTAAAGACAGATGATTTATTTATAAGAATTACTAGCAAAAATTAGTAACTTAAAAATATATTTCCTAAAAATAAAAAATACGAACACCTGTTTTGGACTTAATCCTTTCTTGGTTAAAACAACTGTAAAAAGGTGACTCTGAAACACTTCCAAAATATTGTTTTTTCTATGTTATTTATTCCGAATGACCGAATGACTTGTGTCGTGGTTTATTAAGTCACGAACTCTTGTGCTGGTTGGCAGGGATGAATACCAACTATGGAATTGCTGAGGGATGATATGTTTTTTTTTGTCTTTTCATAACAGAAAAACCATCTAACTTTTGGACATAAATATTTAAACTATGTGTAGATATTTTTATTTTAAGTAAAATGGCATCAAAAAGTAATTTTAAGCTATAATGGACTAAAATGCTTTTCGCAGAATAACGACGATAGAATGAAACATTTTTTTTAATATAGTCACCCTGTAGTTCAATACATTTTTAAAACGATGAACATTTTTTTCAATACTGCTGAAAGTGTTTATCCACTCAATTTCAGTTTTAAAAAGAATAAATTACCAGTAAAGAAAAACCGGCACTATAGGGTATGTAATTAAATTCTTGGAAACCACAGTGTTCAATGACATAATTTGCAGTGACAGAAGTATGCACTAACGAATTGTCGCGTAATAATCTCACGCCTCGTGACAGCTTTCATCCCGTGCATAAATCATGCATATTGCTACAAAACATTCCAAAAACTCGTTTGCAACTGTTTCTGGAGTGAATACTTTTGCAGATTTACCTTGACGAGAGTCATCTTCAACCGATTCTGCTCAATTCAAACTGTTTGGCCCAATCTTTAGCCAGTTTACTTGAATTCGCTGCATGAATTTGCCATACCACGCATTTGTGAGAAGTTAAGGAATGAAAAGGACTTTTATTTCTAGCAAGATGATACACCTCTTCACTGCCATCGTGATGTGAGGGTCTATCTTGATGAAAATTTGCCGAATGAATTAATTGGGCGAAGATTTAGCATTCAATACCCCCCGCGCTCCCCTGACCTCATACCAGTGAAATTTTTAATGGGGTTTCATCAGATATATAGTTTATGGCAAAAATTTAATGGGGTATCATCAGATATATATTTTATGGCAAAAAATAAATGGGGTTTCATCAGATTTATAGTTTATAGCATAAATTGAATGGGGTTTCATCAGACATATAGTTTATGGCCAACATTTAATGGGGTTTCATCAGATATATAGTTCATGGCCACAATTTAATGGGGTTTCATCAGATATATAGTTTATGGCAAAAATTGAATGGGATTTCATCAGATGTATAGTTTATGGAAAAAAAAACGGAAACAGTTAATGTATTGAGAGCAACCATTGAACTATAATGCACCAAAACAAACTTTAAGTGATGTTTGCGATTCCATTGCTCCAAGCTACGAGTATCAGCAGTATATGGACCAGAATGGCTGTCAATTTAATGGGGTATTATCAGATATATATTTTATGGCAAAGAATTAATGGGGTTTCATCAGATTTATAGTTTATGGCATAAATTTAATGGGGTTTCATCAAACATATAGTTTATGGCAAACATTTAATGGGGTTTCATCAGATATATAGTTCATGGCAATAATTTAATGGGGTTTCATCAGATATATAGTTTATGGCAAAAATTTAATGGGATTTCATCAGATATATATTTTATGGCAAAAAATTAATGGGGTTTCATCAGATTTATAGTTTATAGCATAAATTGAATGGAGTTTCATCAGACATATAGTTTATGGCCAACATTAAATGGGGTTTCATCAGATATATAGTTCATGGCCACAATTTAATGGGGTTTCATCAGATATATAGTTTATGGCAAAAATTTAATGGGATTTCATCAGATATATAGTTTATGGCAAAAAAAAACGGAAACAGTTAATGCATTGAGAGCAACCATTGAAAAATAACGCACCAAAACATACTTTTAGTGATGTTTGCGATTCCATTGCTCCAAGCTACGAGTATCAGCAGTATATGAACCAGAATGGCTGTCAATTTAATGGGGTCCCATCAGATATATATTTTATGGCAAAGAATTCATGGGGTTTCATCAGATTTATAGTTTATGGCATAAATTTAATGGGGTTTCATCAAACATATAGTTTATGGCAAACATTTAATGGGGTTTCATCAGATATATAGTTCATGGCAATAATTTAATGGGGTTTCATCAGATATATAGTTTATGGCAAAAATTTAATGGGATTTCATCAGATATATATTTTATGGCAAAAAATTAATGGGGTTTCATCAGATTTATAGTTTATAGCATAAATTGAATGGAGTTTCATCAGACATATAGTTTATGGCCAACATTAAATGGGGTTTCATCAGATATATAGTTCATGGCCACAATCTAATGGAGGTTCATCAGATATATAGTTCATGGCAATAATTTAATGGGGTTTCATCAGATATATAGTTTATGGCAAAAATTTAATGGGATTTCATCAGATATATATTTTATGGCAAAAAATAAATGGGGTTTCATCAGATTTATAGTTTATAGCATAAATTGAATGGGGTTTCATCAGACATATAGTTTATGGCCAACATTTAATGGGGTTTCATCAGATATATAGTTCATGGCCACAATTTAATGGGGTTTCATCAGATATATAGTTTATGGCAAAAATTTAATGGGATTTCATCAGATATATAGTTTATGGCAAAAAAAACGGAAACAGTTAATGCATTGAGAGCAACCATTGAAAAATAACGCACCAAAACATACTTTTAGTGATGTTTGCGATTCCATTGCTCCAAGCTACGAGTATCAGCAGTATATGGACCAGAATGGCTGTCAATTTAATGGGGTATCATCAGATATATATTTTATGGCAAAGAATTCATGGGGTTTCATCAGATTTATAGTTTATGGCATAAATTTAATGGGGTTTCATCAAACATATAGTTTATGGCAAACATTAAATGGGGTTTCATCAGATATATAGTTCATGGCAATAATTTAATGGGGTTTCATCAGATATATAGTTTATGGCAAAAATTTAATGGGATTTCATCAGATATATATTTTATGGCAAAAAAATAATGGGGTTTCATCAGATTTATAGTTTATAGCATAAATTGAATGGAGTTTCATCAGACATATAGTTTATGGCCAACATTTAATGGGGTTTCATCAGATATATAGTTTATGGCAAAAATTTAATGGGATTTAATCAGATATATAGTTTATGGCAAAAAAAACGGAAACAGTTAATGAATTGAGAGCAACCATTGAAAAATAACACACCAAAACATACTTTTAGTGATGTTTGCGATTCCATTGCTCCAAGCTACGAGTATCAGCAGTATATGGACCAGAATGGCTGTCAATTTAATGGGGTATCATCAGATATATATTTTATGCCAAAGAATTCATGGGGTTTCATCAGATTTATAGTTTATGGCATAAATTTAATGGGGTTTCATCAAACACATAGTTTATGGCAAACATTTAATGGGGTTTCATCAGATATATAGTTCATGGCAATAATTTAATGGGGTTTCATCAGATATATAGTTTATGGCAAAAATTTAATGGGATTTCATCACATGTATAGTTTATGGCAAAAAAAAAACGGAAACAGTTAATGAATTGAGAGCAACCATTGAACTCTAATGCACCAAAACAAACTTTAAGTGATGTTTGCGATTCCATTGCTCCAAGCTACGAGTATCAGCAGTTTTTGGACCAGAATGGCTGTCAATTTAAGCATTAGCGAGAATAAAAAGAAAGCTCCACATTTCTCTTCTTCGATTTGGGACTTTTACAAAAAACTGAATTTATAATAATTTGAATTGTGTTAATATTTTTTTGGGACATCTTGTATATTTGAAACTGAAAATATTTAAAGAATTTTGCTTGCTATACTCAAGAAAATGTAGGATGGTCCCTGTGACGTTTGAAATGTCACGTCTCAAAGGGATGGGGTAAAATTGTTTTTTTTTACAAATCGAATCGTTTTTTTATAAATCGAAAAATTGTTTTTCTCTAAACTGACGTTTTAAGTCCTAATTTTCATTATACTGACTTTCCAATGTATTGTATGATTTGTATCTATCTTTAAATATGCCAAGATCCACTATGAATTAATACTAATTACGAACATTTAATTTTCGGTATAAAAAAATCGAAAATTCAATTATCGTATACCCATCCCTAACCAATGCAGACTAACGTAGTGACTTTTGACAAACGTCACCCAATATTATTTGATTTTAACAAACTGCCACATTTTTGCTAATTTGTAACAAGATGTATCAATTTGTCATTATTGTTAGTTTTATGTAATGTATTTACCTAAATAATTTGCTGTTTATTATAATCGAGGCTTATACTCGTATTAAAATTGATAAAATAATTCAAATTACTGAACGTCGTTACAAGGTTGTATTGGGGCAAATTTGTGAACTGTCACAGGGACCATGCTACATTTTCTCTAGTATAAACGCTTTAAATCAGGAATCTCAAATTATCTGTGTACTAAGGTCCATATAAGCTATTTTGCAAAAGGCTGAGAGTCGCATGGGGTGGTGCAAAAATATAACCTGATGTAGAGGCACGGCCTGGGGGACGTAGTCCGGGACAGAAGAGCATGCAACCTAAGGACGAGGAGAGCTGACCCTAACAGTCATCGCAAACAGTGAGTTGGGATGGCGCCAGGGAGAGAAAGGCCGATTATCAGCCCCAACTAACATAGTAACACGGGGCCGATCGTCGGCCTCAAAGTTTTCATACAAGTTTTTATGTTGAATGAAAAATAATAAAAATATTATTTTTATGAAATATGAAAATTACTTATAATTTTACACTCTACGGGGAGGACTCCACAAAAAAAAATTGATTTTAAAACTTAATATTAACTGAGATAAAAAAGAAAATAAAAACTGCTGTTTTTTTTTTGCCAAAAAATGCTAGGATTTTTCACACATTTTATGCAAAATATGCTGGGATTAAAAGGGTTAAATATTTAAGTTGAACAAGGGATAGGGTCGGCATGTGTGATTTTCGTAAACATGCGGCTGTACCTCTCGCGGTGACCCTGATATTTACACGTATATCCAATCCATGGCTCAAAATCTCACTGTACTATCGATATTGTAATATGAAATGACTTGATGTAGTATCAGTATTGATTAACCGACCAATCCATGGCTCAATGTCTCACTGTACTGTCGATGTTATAAAATTAAATGACTTGATGTAGTATCAGTATCGATTAACCGACCAATACATGTCTCACTGTACTGTCGATGTTATAATATGAAATGACTTGATGTAGTATCAGTATCGATTAACCGACCAATCCATGGCTCAATGTCTCACTGTACTGTCGATGTTATAAAATTAAATGACTTGATGTAGTATCAGTATCGATTAACCGACCAATCCATGTCTCACTGTACTGTCGATGTTATAATATGAAATGACTTGATGTAGTATCAGTATCGATTAACCGACCAATCCATGGCTCAATGTCTCACTGTACTGTCGATGTTATAATATGAAATGACTTGATGTAGTATCAGTATCGATTAACCGACTAATGCTTGATGTATTAACCCCTGCGTGTGGCCGTGTAGCGGAGTACTACGACGGTTACGACTCGACAGGGGATGATCGACTGCAAGGAACGCCGCCACCCAAGAGGATGCGCAAGGGCTTGAACCTGGAGGAGGAAGAGTACTTCAACAGGCCCCGGGTGCCCAAGTCGGAGGAGCGCAGCTTTCCCTGCGACAGACAAGCCGACTTGTACGTGCTGCAACAGCGAGAGTTCATAAAGGGCGACGGGTTTATGTACGACGACTCTGGGAACCAATCCAGGTTTGTCTTTTTTATTTCTATTTGTTTTTGCGTATCCCGCAAGTTTGGTATTAGAAACGATGGTGAAAACTTAATAATCATATTCCCCCGAGGAGTTGTGATAGGGTTTGAATAGAATTGAGAGTATAGAGGCTGAATTCATAGTCCAAACTTAACACTAAATCTTCTTCTTCATTGTGTGCCCAATGCTGAGCATCGTGGCCCTCTGTTATGTTTCAAAACCGGCGCATCACCTGTCCCCATAACTCCCTTGATTGGTCGAGGGGTATGTTAAATGCAGCGCTTAAAGAGCATCCTGTTAACTTCTTTATTTGATCCGTCCATCCCATAGAACACCTTCTTGCTCGCCTTTCGTCAACTACTCCAGACTTTTATCATTCTTCTAGAAACATGCCCAAAGAACGTAACGATTCTTTTTTTGCATGTTGTTGAAAGTCTTTCGGTAATCTCCGATTCTTGGATGATATAGACGTTGGTGGGCCTTGCGGTTTGTGGGATACGGAGTACCCACCTCCAACGCCACATCTCGAAGGTGCATATCTATCATGTATTTTTCCTTCCTTCTTACTGTCCATAAACCAGACGGATTTTGGCTCTTCAAAGTATAGACCTATATATTTATCAGACTTGTCATACCTGTCTTTGCCATTCCAAGTAATATTAAGATATCTGCTTCATTCTTCAAAATAAGAGCGCCTACGAGTAGGTAGACAAACTCGTTGACCTCTTCGTAATCCCTTAGTTACTATAGTCACTTCTTATCAAAGTATTGAAGACTTTTGTTCAACACCAAATACTAAATCTTAACTGTTTATTACTACAAAATTAGCATTAAAAGTAAAGTATTTTTTCATTCAATGCGTAAATGTATTACGGAGGAATACTCGTACCTAAAATCTGAACCCAGTATTTATAATATTTATAGATATATTAAAGTGTTTAAAAGCAATGTGTACTAGTTACACATCACAGGGAAGGAAGGATTAAACATCTCAGCTCTCTTTGTCTCAACCACTTCAGATTTAACTAACAAACTTGTGATTTGGCAGGCCTTACTATGTGAAGCGAATCCCTAGCAGCAACCTGATTCTAGTGGTGGTAGATTCCATGCACCCCTCGCCCTTTATGCAGCTGCATGCGGGCGCGCGTCCTCTGGACAGTGGGCCCGACACAAGCACACCCTGCTACAAGCTCGAGCTCGCCACCCTACCGCGCCGCCCGCTCAAGGGCTGCTATACGGACCATAATTTGGTAAGGACTTCTTCGTATTTCTTTTGTAGAAAACAGTAACACTTACACAACACGTAAATATAGAATTCTGACGATGTTGTTAAAATTCTTTACAAGCAAGAAAACTATCTTCAAGTCTACACAGGATAGACCAGGATAATCGTATGGCTATCTGAATCTACCTAGGTTTTTTTGCAGTGATGTATTAAGTTTATCTTACTCAATACATTCCATATACACTCAATACATCCTTCCGCAACCCAACTCCATGTTCCTCTTACAAAAATATATTTAATATCGATATTATCCTTCCGCAACCCAACTCCATGTTCCTCTTACAAAAAGATATTTATCATCGGTATTATCCTTCCGCAACCCAACTCCATGTTCCTCTTACAAATAGATATTTATCATCGGTATTATCCTTCCACAACCCAACTCCATGTTCCTCTTACAAATAGATATTTATCATCGGTATTATCCTTCCACAACCCAACTCCATGTTCCTCTTACAAATAGATAATTATCATCGGTATTATCCTTTCACAACCCAACTCCATGTTCCTCTTACAAATAGATATTTATCATCGGTATTATCCTTCCGCAACCCAACTCCATGTTCCTCTTACAAATAGATATTTATCATCGGTATTATCCTTCCGCAACCCAACTCCATGTTCCTCTTACAAATAGATATTTATCATCGGTATCGGTATCCGCAACCCTAACGTTGTTCCTAACAATTACACTAGACTGTGCCGGCAAGAACTGTTCTCAAAAACATACGCTAGAACGGGTCTTCCAGCCGCTATGCCTGTTGGAAGGCCCTTAACTCTTCTGAACGGGACTGCTTCGGATATTGACATATTTCATATCACATTACCAAAAGCAAAAGTAAATTTTCTCCTTAGATTGAGCGCGTTAGAAAGCACTCATCAACGTACTTAAGTGACTTTGAATATATGTGTATGTTTGTGTGTATATATTTATGCATGCATATTATTTTTTATTCTATATAATGTTTTGAGAAAATAAATAACCCCAACTCCATGTTCCTCTCGTAAATAATGCTTATTGGTCGACTCCATTAGATTAAAACATCATAACTGATAACATCTAAATGGATTCCCTTTTTTTTTTACAGGAAGACGAGATAGAAGAGTGTGGAGAAGCCGCAGCTCTTCATTTCCCTCTGTTCCTTCTCCTCTTCTGCTGGTTTCTACTCCTGGCTAAACGGTTGATCATCTGAGATGATTAATGAATCACAAAACACGTGCATTTTCTAAAAAAATATATTTACTATTAACTTGTATTATTGTTGAGTATTTTCTAATTAAAAGGTTTATACAATCTAGTTGACAAACTCTATTTAAACAAATCGAATGTTAAACGTTTACTCAAAAGTTTGTCCCTTTAAATGAAACCGGCGCTATCGGGTTTATCAGTTCTCAACAGCGCCGGTATTATCTATCATATACAGTGTTACCTCGGGTTACGAACATAATTCGTTCTTTGATTCCGTTCGCGAGTCGAAATGTTCGCAAATCGAAATTCATTTTCTTGGGAGGCATAATGAGGGTTAATTTAATGCAAAATATATTTTATATATCATCATCATCATCATCATCATCATCAGCCTGTACCCATCCACTGCAGGATGTAGGCCTCTCCAAGTTGTCTCCACAAAATCCTGTCCTTTGCACATTGCTGCCACATAATACCTGCATGCTTACGTATTTCGTCCACCCAGCGCGCCTTAGGTCTTCTTACAGGCCTTTTTATACCCATTGGGTACCACTGGATTACTTCATACGTCCAACGATGGTCTGTTGCTCGGGCGATATGTCCAGCCCACTTCCACTTGAGTATTTTTGCAACCTCTATAACATCTTCAACCTTTGTTTGGGCTCGTATCCACTCATTACGTTTTCGGTCTCTTCTGGTATAACCTAGCATGCACCTTTCCATGCTGCGTTGTGTTGTTTGGAGCTTTTGTAACATTCGTACCGATAAAGTCCAAGTCTCGCATCCATATGTTAGTACTGGCAAGATGCATTGGTTAAATACCTTCCGTTTGAGGCAGATTGGGAGCTTGTACGTTATATATATATATATATATATATATATATATATATATATATATATATATATATATATATATATATATATATATATATATATATATATATATATATATATATATATATATATATATATATATATATATATATATATATATATATATATATATATATATATATATATATATATATATATATATATATATATATATATATATATATATATATATATATATATATATATATATATATATATATATATATATATATATATATATATATATATATATATATATATATATATATATATATATATATATATATATATATATATATATATATATATATATATATATATATATATATATATATATATATATATATATATATATATATATATATATATATATATATATATATATATATATATATATATATATATATATATATATATATATATATATATATATAAACTGTATGTTATATTTATAAAAAGTATGTTATATATATAAAAAGCAAAAAAAATGTATCAAGAACAACGAACGCAACGACAAACAATGTTCACAACGCGCGCACCTGAGAACAACTAATGCGTAATTGCGTAATGCGCCGTTACAATTAATTCGTGAGCCGAGGCATTGTACGCAGGTCGAATCAAAATTTGTTCGGAAATTGTGTTTGTAAGCCGATTTGTTCGTGACTAGAGACATTCGTGACCCGAGGTTTGACTGTATACCTTATGTATCAATAAGTAAAATATGTATTGTTATGGTAGATTAAAATCTCTGTTATTTTAAGAATGGATGTTTTATTCAAAGCAGGTGGATCAGAAAATAGCGTCGCGTTACGGGCATCCACTTGTGAGTCAGGTCGCCCCATTAATCTCTGGTCGACAATGGTTTTATGGGGTAGTCTATCGGGATCACTCTGAGAGAGAGATTGGGTTAAACCCACAATATGTGTACATAAAAAACTTATATTTCAAAATACACATAGACTCCACCACACTCAAACTAAACAATAATGGAAAAGGAACTTCCTGAAATTTCCTGTAAGAGTGGAAACACCAAATACTCATACGCTAAAAAAATAGTTTCAGGCAGTCTATGCAGTGAATGGAAATCTAGCTTTGGTATCTCTAAATGTACGCCAAAAAAATCCATTCTTGAAATGACTAGAGTATAACATATAGGTTGTCCCATAAAATGTATACACACTTTTACACCGTGTCATTTACTCGAACTTGCTGCAGGGATTTGTCATAACACGCAATCGTGAGGAGTTTAAGAATGAGAAAGACTTTTATCTTGATAAACATTTGCCGAACAGGTGGATTGGACGTAAAGGTAGCATTGCATACTTTTTGAACACCCTGATAAGACGTAATTAATTTGCTTTTTAAACACCCTGATAAGACGTAATTAATTTGCTTTTTGAACACCTTGATAAGACGTAATTAATTTGCTTTTTGAACACCTTGATAAGACGTAATTAATTTGCTTTTTGAACACCTTGATAAGACGTAATTAATTTGCTTTTTGAACACCCTGATAAGACGTAATTAATTTGCTTTTTAAACACTCTGATAAGACGTAATTAATTTGCTTTTTGAACACCCTGATAAGACGTAATTAATTTGCTTTTTGAACACCCTGATAAGACGTAATTAATTTGCTTTTTGAACACCCTGATAAGACGTAATTAATTTGCTTTTTAAACACCCTGATAAGACGTAATTAATTTGCTTTTTGAACACCTTGATAAGACGTAATTAATTTGCTTTTTGAACACCCCGATATGACGCAATAAATTTGCTTTTATCTTTCATTTTATGTTGACTATGTTTACAATATTAGTTAACCCTGAGAGCGCTACGAGAAAAAAATATAATTGTCTATCTAGTGCTGAGATATATTTACGATTCGGACGTTCGTGATAAATATTTATTTTAAACAACAAAAAAACAAAAAACAAACATTTTTACAACATAAATATATTTTAGAATATGTACCCTTGTATACTAAACGAAGGATATTCATTTAGAATACAAGGGTAGAACAAATTTCTTCCACTGCTATAGCAGTGCGCCGATCTCTCAGGGTTAAATTGAATATATTAGCAAAATTCGAGTATAATAATTGTCTTCTGGAGAATCGATTGTTATCTTTTAATTCGCGAATTAAAATAAATTTGCATTTTAAAAAAAAAAACGCACAGCTCATCTTCATTGAAACGCGATCAGAAAAAAAATCACTTTGAATTTTAAAATATGTAAATTCAAATGTATTTTAATGACTATGTCGTAAATTCAAATGTATTTTAATGACCATGTTGTAAATTCAAATGTATTTTAATGACTATGTTGTAAATTCAAATGTATTTTAATGACTATGTTGTAAATTCAAATGTACGAGTATATTTCCAATTTTTTTCATGAATGGTGATTTTATTTTGACTAAATTTTCATTTAAAAAATAACATACTAATATTGTAACATAAAGGTTACGAGCTTCATCAAGCTTGGAAACTAAATAGTTTACTAAGATAAGAAAGTGATTTTTAATACATTTTTTTTAAATTTTTCACTACAGTATTTCAGGAAAAATGTATATTGCATTTAAACATAAACGCACTGAGGAGATAAAATAATTTATTTCAAATATATTTTCGCTATTTAAAATAATCGATTGTTCTATGTGAAATGTCTTCCGTGGTTGCAGTCCTAAGACTGGTTTGCAGCAATTTGAACTCTTCTCCTCCATTCCCCCCTGTCCTGTGCGGCTCTTTTTAAGTCTGTGTATGTTGAGCAGCGCACGTCCACCAACATGTCCTCCAGGTACTTTCGGCGTGGGCGTCCCCTAGAGTTTGTCCCCTCGGTCATGCCCTCCATTATGGCATGCAAGAGGCCCTCTTGTCGTATTATATGCCCGATCCATCTTGCACGCCTTTCGGACAGGATCCTGAGCAGGTGCCTTCCTCCTTCGATTCGTTGGAGAACCTCTTCATTTGTGATGCGGTCTCTCCAGGAAATTCCTAATAGTCTTCTATAGGACCACATCTCAAAAGCCTCTAGTCTTCGTCTATCTCTTTCGGATAGGCACCATGTCTCGCAGCCGTACATCAAGATACTCCATACATAGGTCTTGATGAGGAGTATTCTCAGTTTAAGGTCTATATTATTTGATTCTATTATTTTCGACCTTTTATTAAATGCAAGTCTAGCCTGATGTATACGGCTGTCGACCTCGCTCTTGGACCGACCGTCCCATGTTATTTTGCTCCCGAGGTAGACAAACTCCTTGGTGTTCTTTAGTGGTTTACCCGGCATCACTATTCTCATCTGGTGCTGCGCTCGGCCTACAGTCAGCAGCTTTGTTTTGTCTTTATTTATCTTCATACTGTAGTTATTTTGAAGAATGCTTTCCATAGTTGTTAAGGCATCTTGTAGTTCCTCTTCTTGTGAAATGTACGAGTACGTTAATGTCACCTTTCCTTTTCAAGTAAATACAAGTACAAAAATTTCCAATAAATATCTTAACAGTCAGAACTTATCCGATGAAGGAGTAAGGTGTCCTACCATCGGACCGAAACTCCGAACAAGCTATCCATCACTTGAGAGTAATTTAATATTTAAAATAAATACTTGGAAAGTGTTTTATTTTTTTTAAGGTAATTGTTGTCACCCTTTCGTGTGCAACTTTTTGTTATTTGTTTGATAATAAATCAATTGTTCACAAAAACAACATGTTCTTGTTCTTATCTTACTTTGTTCCTTCTATCCCACTTTCCTTTCGGATCAGTAATTCTTCTTTCAGTGTCAAATTTACTATACTCGAGAAAATGTAGAATGGTCCCTGTGACATTTGAAATTTCATGTCTCAAACGGATGGGGTAAAATCGTTTTTTTTTTACAAATCGAATTGTTTTTTTATGAATCCAAAAATTGTTTTTCTCTAAACTGATGTTTTAATTCCTAATTTTCATTATACTGACTTTCTAATAATATATAATGTATGATTTGTATCTATCTTTAAATAGGCCAAGATCCACAATTAATTAATACTAATTACGAACATTTAATTTTAAGTATAAAAAAAATCGAAAATCCAATTATCGTATACCTCATCTCTAGCAAATGCTGACTAATGTAGTGACTTTTGTCAAACGTCACCAAATATTATTTGATTTTAACAAACTGCCACATTTTTGTTAATTTGTAACAAGATGTATTAATTTGTCATTATTGTTAGTTTTATGTAATGTATTTACCTAAATAACTTGATATTTATTAGAATCGAGGCTTATATTAAAGTTGATAAAATAATTAAAATTACTGAACGTCGTTACAAGGTTGTATTGGGCAAATTTGTGAAAGGTCACAGGGACCATGCTACATTTTCTTTAATATAATTAAATATTAGAGCAAGTCAGAATATTGCTATTAAGGTAGTATTTTCTTAGATGATGGAAGAAATACGAGAGATATCGAACAGTTTGTAGCGATAGGAATCAAAGTTAATGGACCCCAATTTATATAAATATGTGTAGTCTCGAACCAGACAGTATCATGCTAAGATGATAGATAGTCCTCAACGGTATTTTAGTACCGACTTTGATGTATAGATGTGAAACATGGACATAATTTTATTATTGCTAGGCTGCTATTTTAGGTAGGCAACATGAATGTCAATGAATCAGTTTTTATTCACATATGCAAATTTAGATTTTAAACAGTTCCAAAAGAAGTAAAATAAAAAAAGGGCATCACTCTTTAACCCTTTGACAACCAAGCCTGAGAATTTCTCGGCATAATAATTATGCATTTCTTACTATGTCTGAGAAATTATCGGGCTATGACAATGTCATAATGTATCTTTTTTTCTGATTTATTTTGATGTCTACCGCAAAAACACTAATTGACATCTACCGAAAAAACACTAAAGCTTAATGGTAAATTTTCAGTTTAGCAATGATTCAAACAGTCACAGGGACCATGCTATATTTTCTCAAGTATATACCATTTTACTGCCACCCGGATAGCACTGGGCGTTCCACGAATCGAGTTCTCTTCGGTGCAAGACATCGGGCTCTTCGGACACTGCAAGAAGTAACGCATGGATCAGTCATATACAATACAATTTGACGACTTGTAACCAAGTGAAAATCTCTTCCAACCAACTAGAAAGACGTTGGAGAGGCCATAAGTTAAAACCAAACTGGAACGTTTTTTAAAAAATCCAAGTTCAAATGGGAATCGAACCTATAACTTTCAGACTGGAAGACAATGTCTCACCAAATAGGATACAAAAATTGACATTTTAAAATAAAGAAACCTAGACAGCCAACGAATTCTTAAGGGTTGTATGAGAAGGTGTATATCATCATGTTGCTCTATATATTGGTTTTGTTAGTCTTTCTTCATTCATTCATTCCACGTGGCCAAATCATCCCAGTGATTTTCATTTTATTCAACACACTAGCCTTAAGTTCATATTTGTTCCTAATAAATTCATTATGTACAGTAAATAATACACATAGGGCTTAAGAAAGAGACTGTCGGCCATAATCGGATAACTTTGGCTTTGTAGAGCCTCGTCTCTGTCACACGATACGCTAACAGGCCGCTTGACAATGACTGACAAATCGCGACGGAACACGTGTATGAATGACAGAGACGACGCTCTACAAAGCCGAAGTTAGCCGATTATTCTTTCTTAAGCTCGATGTGTATTACTTACCGCCGGGTACTGTACCAGATTGTTATATTGTCCGGTTTGAGTGCAAGTATGATATAGTATATGTGATTTAGTGCCTCATTGACTTTGTTTTATATCGCTTTATAAATATATTTTCTCAAATGATAGAAGAATTCATAGAGGGTATTGTGTAACGATAGGATTGTAATATGTGAAAATAATGCATTTATCTTTATTTATGTACCCTAGAGATAAACCACATAAGTCACTTTACACCCTAGCAGATAAACGTCATATGCGTCATACATGAATTGTATGATGCAACGTCGTTTATACTCTGGGGTGAAATGTGACTCCCGTGGTTTATCCTCTAGGGCAGTGCTCTGCAACCTTTTCTCACCTACGACACACCAAAATTCTTCCTAGAATTCCGCGGCACACCAAAAGCTAAAATATATAGGTATTAAATTAGGCATGAGTCTTCAGCGACGCGCATAAGGGTCATTTTTCTTTGTCTATGACTAATTTGGTGCGGCCATGGTGTGTACAAAGCACACTACGCAGTTTTCAACAGTTGGCACCAGTTATTGTGTATTAAATACATAATGAAAAATTGTAAAATGTCAAATACTCGTACATTGAATTTGACCGCGGCACACCTGTATCCGGCTCACGGCACACCAGTGTGCCACGGCACACCGGTTGCGGAGCACTGCTCTAGGGTACAGATTTATAAACATTAACATTTATTGTATTTTTACGTAATAAATATTTAAGGCTGTATAACGTCGAAGAACACTCTCCTGATGGGTTAACGACCAAAAAGAATAAAGAAGAGGAAAATAATTTGAAAACGTGGATCGATTTCCGGTCGAGCGCGGGAAAGGGCAGTAGATAAGGGAGAAAATACCGCAGTCGTTCCCGCGCATGCGCTCCCGCGTCGCCATACTGTCACCAGAGATAAACGTAGGTAGACGTGAATTGTGCCAGTATTGTATTGCAATACATCTCGTATTATATTAGTTCTGTATGTATTTTATCTATACACGCTAAAGGAGTCCATTATTTTCTCGCTGAATGGGGGTTACTGTCAAAATTATCATTTTTCATTCAATATATACGAGATAGTGGCTTAAATTCGTCGATAATATGGAAGGGAGGTTGTATAATTTTATATTTTTTCTTATTGTCGCATTTTTCCTTCCTTCATCCGTCAATCCAAATTACAACCAAGAGGAAACCATCAAATTCGGACTGTGAGTACTTTGCTTTTTATCAATGAATCTAACAACACTTGTGTTTTTTTTTTGTTTTTTTTTTCCCTGTTTTTATTTCGATTAGGTTGTTGCATTTATTGTTTTTACTTTTCTAAATTATGATAATCGAGTTGAATGACGTGAATATATTATTATCTAACAAGAATCCTATTAGCATGTCTTCTGATTGATTTTTAGTGTAAAATCGTGGGCCGACAAGCTGGGCTTTGAATTATGGCATTTTGGAGATTATATTACGAGAAGAAAAGAAGTCCAAGATGTGAGTTGAGTGTTTTTTAATTTTATTACAATTTTCGATGTTAAAATAAAGTTCTTTTGTTAATGTAGTCGATATATTACAATAATAGATTCTTTATTTTAGATACATACGTAGGCAAAGAGAACAGAGCGCCAGATTTTCCTATCTTGATACATATCCTTACCTTCCTCTACATCCATACAACTTCTCTAAATTTCCACGTTTCCTTCTTTTGTTAGTCTTTCTTCTTTAATTCTTTCCACATGCCCAAACCATCTCAGTGTGCTCTTCTTCATCTTATTCAACACATCACCTTTAAGTTCACATTCATCCCTAATCAATTTGTTCTATATTCTGTCTTAACATTATCACCCCCGTGTATTCTTCTCAATGCATGTAGTTCTAGAGCATTTCGTCATTTTCCACATCCACATTCATCAAAGTTGACCCCAAATTACTATTATGGACTATCATCTTAGCAGATTTTGATACTATCTGGTTCAAATATCATATATACATGTTATAGTGCCCCATTTTAAATTTTAATTTTATTTTATTATACACATGACAAGAAATATACACCATTTGTGAAAAAACAACAGGTAATTTAATTTGGACACAATTTTAATGGATCTGTGTTTGTTGCCTTTCATTTTTCGTGTCCCCAGTAAACTAGGCTTTTGCCTGTATCTCACTGAGGACATTTAGCATGAAAAAGTACTTCTTTCCGATTTTTGATTCTGTAAAACCCCGTTGCATATTCTCATCAACCTGAGAAACAGTGACACTCAATTACAACTGGAAACATCATGCGAAATCAAACTCTTCACACTTCATCACTCCAGACAGACCAAAACATTCATCCCACAATCAATCCGCAATAATCAATCAATCAATCAATTCGCACATAATTATAAAAACAAAAATATGTAAAAATATAAATACAAAACAACAAAAAACACCACACTCAAGAGCTCACACAAACCTTTTCCACAAGTCATTCCTCTTGCAAGCCCAAGTACTCAAACTTCTGTCGCAATAACGACTACGCTCCGATCAACTACCTAAATTGTTTTCCTCCCTTTGCCTTTATTGAATTCAGCACCCCATTGTACGTCATGGGAGCTAAATAGGCATATTGCCTTTAGGCAAAAGATGTTTTAACCCTAGGGATGGTGAACATTTGATCAGTTGCCATGTGTGTCATGTATCTCTGCTGAGTCTGCATCCATTGCCTTTGTTTCTTCTCGCACATGCTGTTCGACATTTTTCTTAACTCTCATCATCTGAAAAAATACTACCCAATTAGCAGAATTCCTCATCTTTCACTTTCACTATTCACCCATATATCGTATTTACTTTTACCATTGGAAAAAATATTACATCTCTCAAAAAATCTTTTCATCCTAATTTTCCTTTGGTTCTCTTCCTTATCCTGGAACGAATTCCTTTATTATATTTTGTTGAATATAGTACAACTTGCGGACTTATTTACATGTGGCAATCTCTTTCAACCTACCAAGAAGATGTTAAAGAAGCCTTGACTGAAAACCAGACTGGAATCCTTTATTAAAAAACTGGGCTTCAACGGAATTAAAATTAGGAGACAAGGGTCTTACGAACTATGTCACAGAGTTTGCCCTTTTATCCTCTAGTTCTACCATTATTGATAAGAGATTAGTAACTATGCCACAGAGTTTGCCCTTTTTCCTCTAGTTCTACCATTATTGATAAGAGATTAGTAACTATACCACAGAGTTTACCCTTTTTTCCTCTAGTTCTACCATTATTGATAAGAGATTAGTAATTTGTTAGTTTTTTTTTTCTTAAATATAAACTAATATAAATAAGTTTATTTTTTTGAAAATCCATCATGGATTGCACAGAGTTCCAGTGTGGTTTTCACTGAAGCATAATGAAAGGTAACAGCAGATTAAACCTGCCAATCAGCTTGGAATATTGATGTCCTTACCATCGGAACTTTGGGTTTGCCGAAGTGTAACAACAGCTTGCATACTATAAACCATTACACGCAGTCATATTTTTTCCATAGACAATATGGTTGACAATCATATTTGATCATGAGGGATAGCCAATCGTATCACTTAGGCTAAGGCCACACCAAAATGTTTCGCTTAGTGCTAAACTAGGTGCTACGTGACTAATAGACTAGGTGACTTCAGGCTTGGCCACACCAAAGTGCTTCGCACAAATCCATTTGACATTTGGGAGCGGTTGAGTCAACAAACGATGCCACTCTCAAAACTAACCGGAAAACTACTTCTTAGAGAATTTAAGTTTAAAATTTCGAACATCTCAAATTCGAACTTGTGTGCATAATGTTAATTTATCTAGAAGTATGGAGTGGAGAGTTTCAACTTCTGTACAAAGAATTGGGAAATAAAACTTCCTCCATCTTGTAAAATCAGTTGGTGACACAATAAAATTAACCAACACTTCTGTTCGCTAGGAGACTCACTAGGTGACTAATAGTCACGTAGCGTGACGCGAAGCATGCAGTGTGGCCATTGTGATAGTATGCGGTGCGTTGGTTTGTTAGGATATGTCACCAAGCTTACAGCATAGCTCTAAGCACTAAGCGAGTCTCCTACCTCTGTGGCCGAGGCCTTAAGGTGCCTCGAACATTTTTTTGGTTGTAATAAGCATGTTAGATTATACCGTTGAATTTCTAAAGATATATTTTGTCATTTTGTTTGGCAGAGCTTTGAATCAGCTCAGATAGAAGAGCGAAATGGACAGAAGATTGTAGAGCAAATGGCGACGGACATCAGCAACATGATGGCACTGAAGGTGAGCGCCGTGCGACGCATTATGGATGCGGCCGAGAACATGGCCATCTCGCTTCAGCTGCGCGATCCCACAGCGACCGTCCCGCCCGATTTCGAGTTCTACAATAGCAAGAGAATCGAACCCATTGGGTTCACCACTACGGCTTTTATTCCACTGGACGATGATACTCCGGTTCCTCTACCTATTAGAAATATAATCCTGACTCCAAACCCTCACTTTGGGAATATTCCAGTCAATACGAGCTTCAGTAGTGTACATGTGCCAACTAATGTTTATGAAAGAGGTGAGTTCTTATTTTACTGTTTGAGATTGAGAAAATTATAATATATTGCCCCCTTTGAATTATTCTGTACCATGTCCATGTTTAGCTATTGGGTTGATGTGAAAGTTATTGCCATTTAGATACCCCTCAAGCGACACCCCTTTCTAAATCCAAAGAATAATTCTAGAAAAAAATTGTTATATTTGTATTGGTATTTTATGAACTTTCAAAATCAAATAAATATCACACAATGAATGCTGTTATATACAGTGGAACCTCTCATAACGAGCACCTCTCATAACGAGTAATTCGCATAACGAGCTAAACAGATTGTGAAAAAAATGCTCCCTTAACAAGCGACATTTCGCATAACGAGTGACGCAGAAAGGGGAAGTCCCATCTTCACATCACTCACTTGTGAGCCGGGACTTCCGCGCTAGTGCGTCAGTCTCTGGTTAGCACTCGTTCCGCTAGCACGTTAGTGTCACATGTGATCACACATTTTTCCAAACTTGTGTTCAGACATTATTTGTAATTTTTTTTGTGCAAAGTTTGATAACCCTTGCAAAAATGTCCCTGAAGAAAAAGCCACAAGAAGACAGCCATAAGAGAATAAAAGTAACTGTAGAAATGAAACGTAAAGTCATTGAAAAGCGAGAACGAGGTGTGAGCGTGGCTGATCTAGCGCGCACATACAATCGGTCTACATCAACGATTCGCTCTATCCTCAAGAACAAGGACAAAATTAAGAAGATAGATGCTTCAAAGGGAGTGTCAAGAATGTCTACGAAATGGTTACCTATTCTTGATGATGTTAAAAGGTTGCTTCTCATATGGATAAACGAAAAGTAATTGCAAGGCGATACTATTAACGAAAACATCATTTGTGAGAAGGCGAAAGTTATTTTTGCCGACCTCGTTAAGAAGACGCCAGGATCATCAACTGCCGAAAAAGAAGTACAATTTAAGGGAAGACATGGATGGTTCGAGAAATTTAAGAGAAGAACCGGCATCCACAGCGTTGTGAGGCATGGTGAAGCAGCAAGCTCTGACACAAAGGCAGCAGAGAACTTCATCAGCGACTATAAGAAGCTCGTAGATTCTGAGGGTTACCGGATTTTACTTCTAGTAAAAAAGAATTAATTATTTGTCATAAATTCATAAATAAAAAACTAGTTATTTCGATTTTTTTATTGGTTTTTGCAAATCGAAATCGCATTCCGGGTTGTTACGCTCCTTAACAATTTATAAGTATGTAATTTTATTCGAATAAACGTTCAAAAAAAAAAAAAAAAGATAAATTTTTTCGGCATGGAACGCATTATCGTATTTTACATTGATTTATATGGGAAAAATTGTTTCGCATAACGAGTGTTTCACATAACGAGTAAGATTCTGGAACGAATTATTCTCGTTATGAGAGGTTCCACTGTACTGTCAAAAATTTCTTCTTTATTACAGTACCTGGGGGTAAGTAATATACATCGGGCTTAAGAAAGAGACTGTCGGCCATAATCGGCTAACTTCGGCTTTGTAGAGCGTCGTCTCTGTCATTCATACACGTGTTCTGTCGTGATTTATCAGTCTTTGTCAAGCGCTCTTTTGTGACAAGAGCCCACGCTTCATAAAGCCAAACTTAGCCGATTATGGCCGACAGTCTCTTTCTTAAGCCCGACGTGTATTACTTACCGCCGGGTACTGTACATACTTCTCTGACTCAAACAATTTGCCCAGGGCTGCTATAGAGTATAGATTTAATTTCAATTCTTATAAAGTAGACTTAACTCATCTACTCAATCTTAACCAACATTCTACACATGGACAAGGAGGATTTCCAGTTGAATTTCCAGGATATTGAAGCTAAGTAATGGAAATATTCTCCATAGCACTGTATGGAATTGAAACATAGATGATGAGATAGATGGGCGGAAACCTTGAGGAAAATATTCTCCATAGCACTGTATGGAATTGAAACATAGATGATGAGATAGATGGGCGGAAACCTTGAGGAAAATATTCTCCATAGCACTGTATGGAATTGAAACATAGATGATGAGATAGATGGGCGGAAACCTTGAGGAAAATATTCTCTTTAAAGGAAGCTATATAAATTGTCCTTTTATCATTATTATGATAGATTTTTTTGAGGTGTGGCGTTAGAGGAAACTGATGTTTCGTACTCCATGGACTACCTAACCTGTTTATTATTTAAGAATTGGAAAGATTTTTACAACATGTAGAAAAATAATCCTTATGTACTTTGGGCATGTTGCTAGAAATAATAATAATAATAAACGGATAATTTATATAGCGCTGTTTATGGAGCTAACTCTCGTGTAAGGCGCTCTAACTCAGGATTCGAACCCAATATTACCGACATTTAAAATATTACACAATAAATATATGCATATATTTGTAATTTGTTTTATTGAACACCGTTTATTTCACTTTTTTTGTAACGGTATAACCCTACCGGTTTCAAGGCTTTCACCTCATCATCAGTGAAGTAAAAACAAGACTGAATTTTGTTCTAACTGGTACCGAGATACACACTTTTAACGGTTAAAATTCAGTTTGAGGACTGGGGGTGAAGGACACATTCGGCTTTAGGTGTAGTGTAATGTTCATATAAAATCATAAAATTATTATGAATGTTTGGAGAAACTGGTCATCTAGGTGACAGTTGAGGGAAGGGGAACAAGAGGAAGGGGTCCTATGAGATGGGCGGATCAAATAAAGTAGTCAACAGGATGCTCTTTAAGCGTTGCGTTCAACATGGCACAGAACCGGGAGGGATTGAGATAGGTGATGCTTCAAGTTTGGGACAACAGAGGACCATGATGATCAGCATAGAGTACACAATGAAAAAGATGGCAATTTTCTATTTAAATCAATTCTTTTTTTTAACAATGAAATATTTGTTTGTCCATTGAAATATAAAATATATTAATATTTGTCTTCAGCCGAGGATGTCATAGATGCCATCAGATGGTCGGAAAACTTGGATTCCATCTTCACCAGCAACTACAGAGCTGATCCTTCGCTTTCCTGGCAATACTTCGGTAGCTCTACTGGGTTCATGAGACATTTTCCAGGTATTTATACCAATAATTAGAAATAATGGTGAAGGAAATTTTTTAAGGGAAAAGTATATATGTAATGCATGGGTTAAGGCGGTGCATCGAGGTGAACATTTAACATTACTCAAGAAAATGTAGCATTGTCCCTGTGATGTTTGAAATGTCATGTCTCAAAGGGATGGGATAAAATTGTTTTATTTTTACAAATCGAATAGTTTTTTCATAAATCGAAAAATGGTTTTTCTCTAACCTGACGTTTTAATTCCTAATTTTCATTATACTGACTTTCTAATGTATTGTATGATTTGTATCTGTCTTTAAATAGGCCATCATCCACTATGAATTAATACTAATTACGAACATTTAAGTTTAGGTATAAAAAAATCAAAAATCCAATTATCGTATACCCCATCCCTAGCCAATACAGACTAATGTAGTGACTTTTGACGAACGTTGCCAAATATTATTTGATTTTAACAAACTGACATATTTTTGCTAATTTGTAACAAGATGTATTAATTTGTCGTTATTGTTAGTTTTATATAATGTATTTACCTAAATAAATTGATATTTATTAGAATCGAGGCTTATATTAAAGTTGATAACATAATCAAAATTACTGAACATCGTTACAAGGCTGTATTGGAGAAAATTTATGAAAGGTCACAGGGACCATGCTACATTTTCTTTAATATAATTAAATATTAGAGCAAGTCAAAGAATTTTGTTGTAAAGGTAGTATTGTCTTAGATGATGGAAGAAATACGAGAGATATCGAACAGTTTGTAGCGATAGGAATCAAAGTTAATGGACCCCGATTTATATAAATATGTGTAGTCTCGAACCAGACAGTATCATGCTAAGATGATAGATAGTCCTCAACAGTATTTTAGTACCGACTTTGATGTATAGATGTGAAACATGGACATAATTTTTTTTATTGCTAGGCTGCTATTTTAGGTAGGCAACATGAATGTCAATGAATCAAAGTTTTTATTCATATATGCAAATTTAGATTTTAAACAGTTCCAAAAGAAGTAAAATAAAAAAAGGGCATCACTCTTTAACCCTTTGACAACCAAGCCTGAGAATTTCTCGGGCATAATAATTATGCATTCCTTACTATGCCCGAGAAATTATCGGGCTATGACAATGTCATAATGTATCTTTTTTTTCTGATTTACTTTGATGTCTACCGCATTGACATCTACCGAAAAAACACTAAAGCTTAATGGTAAATTTTCAGTTTAGCAAGGATTCAACAAAAAAATAAAGAAATTTGTAATACATAGATCAATTTATTTACTCAATATTCAAAATGGTCGATAAATGGCGCTCATGCACATTTCTTGAACTGGAAAAATGAAGTGAAAACGAGTTATATAATGTATTAGGCGAGTCAGATTGTGGTGAATCTGAAGAGGAAAGACTCTTCTATAGTGAGGATGAAGAAGAACCAGTTTCAGACGAGGATGCTTTAGATTCGGAAGATGAATCGGATGAAGGGAACATTTCAACCACCGGGCCAAGTAATGAAGAAGTAGTCACTGTCCAGGATCCCACACTCGGCAGCTGGTGAATAGGTCAGGGACCTCCGACACTCCTCTCAGGCTACAAGGAAGAAACTCCCACTTTCCTTATAAATCCGTGGCAATGCTGGTAGACAAAAGTATGTTACCAGAAAATGTATAGTATGTAAGGCTAAAGCAAAGGCCTGAACAAGGAGTGTCGGTGGGAACGCAGGATATGATAGGAGCCAGGTCTCCCGACATAATGAAGATTGCTTCATTGATTTCCATTGTAAAAATTATTTTTCCAAATAATTGTTTTTTTTTTTCATTTTATTTTATGTTTTTATTGTGTATTTTTATGTGAAGTAAAACATTACAAAATTATAATTGAATTTTAATAATGACTTCTTCTTCTGACTGCCTCCAGACAAGTTAATCAAAATATTTTTTTGAATCTCGTATAAAAATATGAATTCAGCTTACTATTGTTGAGTAAGTAAGTCTTTATTTTTCTCAAATCAGATTCCTGTGTGATTTCTTATTGAATGTTTAAAGCATGATCTCATTTGACTAGAGAAATAGACAGAAACATGCTGGGTTGAGTGGTCAGTTTCAGTTTTAACATGGCGGTTGTCAAATGGTTAATAAAAGTCCGTTCCAATATTGGCGTAATAATATTTCTAATTCAGAATTGAACCCACCATTATTGACAGATTAAAATTATTACAAAATAAATATATACAAGTTGCATGTAAGGATAGGAAGGTGGTGGCTGCGCTCATTAGGTTAAGTACTTCCTAGCATTTGCATATCTTCAGAACAACATATTTGGAAATAAAACTGCAGAAAACTTACCACGGGAAGAACGAACCACAAAGGAAACTTTGTATATCTTCCGATATGTGATACTAACACATTCGGTTTTAGAATGTGTTAATAATGACTATAACAAGCAAATTTAATCGGTTCATTCTTGCTTGTTATAACCAAGTTAACTGTGTATATATAAGTACATACAATCTCGTGAATTTGTTACCGTATGGTAATGTTTGTAATATGTAAACTGTAAACAGAAAAAAAATTCAAACTGAGACACTTGATTATGGTCCCGAGTAGATATTTTTCTTTAACCCTTCCTGTCCTGTGATGGGTAACTATAATTGGAAATTCTATGTGTAACTATAATAGAAAATAACTGAAAATTCTAGGATGAGTCCTGTGACAGTTCACAAATTTGCCCCAATACAACCTTGTAACGATGTTCAGTAATTTTAATTATTTTATCAACTTTAATATAAGCCTCAATTCTAATAAAAAGCAAGTTATTTAGGTAAATAAATTACATAAGGTTGTATTGGGGCAAATTTGTGAGCTGTCACAGGACTCATCCTAGAATTTCCGAACTATAGTACACATTGCTTCTAAAAACTTTAATATCTCTATAAATATAATAAATACTGCGTTCAGATTTTAGGTATTGCTCCGTAATACATTTACGCATTGAATGAAAAAATAATATTAATAATAATTAGCACTCATCGGCCACATCAGAGATATTTTGTGAAAATCGGGAATAAATTCACCAATATAATCAAACGTGTGCCAGTGTGTGACGTAGGTATATTCATTCTAAAAAACCGCTTTGGGTGAGGAAGCGACGCTATTCACGTTTCACTTCGGTATATGGGAGCACGAGAAATATACTCAAAGTTCGCTCGCTTGACTCGCTCAGTAGCCAGTATGCTTTCGTTCGAGGTGGTCATCTCGCCCGTTTTATGAACGTCGTCCGATGTTTTTTTTTCATGTTTTCAGCAATTAACCCTTTCCGGTCCACAAAAAAAAAAAAAAATTGTTCCATCAGGTCCACAAAAGATTTACAGAATTACAGGGTAAAACAATACATCCAGGTTGTTTTTAATAAAACTATATTTATGTTCACAAGGTTGTTTTTAGTAAAACTATATTTATGTTCACAAGAAAATTTTTGGAAGAGATTTCTACATGGCAATAAACTCGCACGGTTAAAAAAAAATAAAAAAAAAAAAAAAAATAAAAAAAATAAAAATGTCGAATGACATTCGACATAGGACTCACTGGAATAAAACCGATGTCGAATGACATTCGACATAGGACCGGAAAGGGTTAAACTTCAATTATTATCACTTTTGACTTCAAATTTAATTAATTTAAGCGATTGGCTATGAATATTCTTATTTTTCCGATTTTAAATCGCTCATTTTTACTTGTGTATTCAATACAAAGCACCGGAACGGGCGGTTTTTTTTAGCACAGTAAGGGAAAGTTTAATCTATCTTTTCATATTATTTTCTTTCAGATATTATTTATTATCTGTCAGTCTCAATAGTGCACTTCTCCGCTTATCTGGGTCTCTCGCTAATCTTTTCAACTAATCCAGTTCTAGTCTCTCTTAAACCACTTCAACTACTCGTATATTTTTAATAAATACATACCATCACGCCATCTCCATAGTCAGAGAGAAAAGAGTGCCAAACTTGCCTATCTCGACACACTACAAACAGCTTCTACGGTTTCTGTTACTTCTTTTCTTTCTTTCAAAATACAATTCACTTGATTCAACCATACTTTCCTTGATCTTCTTTCACTCACATTTATATTGTACGAGTTTGTTAGTCTTTCTTCATTCATTATATATTAAGAAATTAATCTTCTTATTCTCCTGGCACTGTCCCAACTCATTGCCTAGGTAGGCTGTTGGGGTCGGCTCTTCTCGTTCTCAGTGTTCAGGGTGTCACTTTCATCTAGGCCGTTTCTCTGCAGGATTTTGGAGCATTGAGTTACCCAGGAGTTCTTTGGTCTTTCTCTGGACGGCTGCCGAGGAAGATTCACAGACATTGCCTGATTTACCGTATGGTCTGATGGTCTCCGTCTTATGTACCCGTACCATCTCAGCTGTCGCTCTTCCCGCTTATTGTTTATGTCAGTGACTCCTAGGCTACCACGAATGTGTGAGCTCTTAATTCTATCTTTTAGTGATACTCCTGCTGACCACCTAAGCATTCACATTTTTGCTGTTTCAAGTTGCCTAGAGTAGGAGCTGTACATAGTCCAGCATTCTGAGCCATACAAAATCGCGGGTCTAACGATAGTCTGGTATACCTTTCCTTTTAGTTTTATAGACATTTTTGGGTCACAATATATTATGAAATTAATCTTCTTCTTAAACTTTCTATAGACTCAAGAGTCTGTTACTGCAGGATTGTCCTCCTGTGATGCTGAGCTCCAGCTATCTCTCCATCGTTTCGGGGGTCTTCCTGGTGAATGCCGTTTATCCGGCACCCCATGCAGAGCTATGTATGGAATTCTTGTGGAATTCATTAACTGTACATGTTGGTACCAGTATTGTCGACGCTGTCGTCCCCATCTGACCATATCTTGAACCTCACAGACCTCTCGGATTGTGGTGTTCCTTACACGATCACGCAAAGTCTTCCCAGCAATAGCACGCAGAGTTTTCATTTCCGTTGTCCTTAGCATACTTTTTGTCCTGACAGTGTCTGCCCTCGATTAATGACATTAATAATTCCATAAATTTCAGCAATGCAGTGGAAGGTGGACCCGGTAGACCTCTATGATTGCCGCACTCGGTCCTGGTACATCGAAGCAGCCACCAGCTCCAAGGATATCATCATCCTGGTGGACAACTCGGGCTCCATGACGGGACAGCGGCGTGAGATTGCACGCCATGTAGTCTCTAATATCCTGGACACACTGGGCAACAATGACTTTGTCAACATCTTCACCTTCAACGACTCTGTGCTGGAAGTAGTGCCATGCTTTGTTGATAAAATTGTACAGGTCCGAAAAATTCAATATTTACTCTTCCACTTTTTTGTAACGGTATAACCCTACCGGTTTCAAAGCTTTCACCTCATCTTCAGGGGAGCACAAACAAGACTCCCCTGATGATGAGGTGAAAGCCTTGAAACCGGTAGGGTTATACCGTTACAAAAAAGTGGAATAAACAGTGTTTGATAAAATAAATTACAATGTCTTTAAACCTCCATAACGTTAATGCCTTAACTAAAAACAATATATAAAAAAAATTAAGTATTATTCATATTGTCTTCTGGATAATTTTCTATACTTTTGGATGTCTCCATTGTGTCTTTTGAATTTGTGTCTAAGAGATATTGTATTGTATACGATTACATTTTAATTGTATACAATATAACCTGATGGGTTTATCTCTTCTCAATTTCTTCCAACCAGAAAGATGTTCCAGAGGCTTTAAGTGTAAACCTGATCGGAATCCTTTTTTTTTAAATATGGGTTCCAACGAGGATCAAACCCAAAACCTCCGAATCGGAAGACAAGCGTCTTACCAACTAGACCAGGAGTCGGCAAACTTTTTTCGCTAAGGGCCAGATCGTAAAAATTTTAGGCTCGACGGGCCCGGAAACAAACTTGAGGATATTTGTTTAGCAAAAAAACAGGTTTTACATTTTTTACTAGGCGGTGATCATATTTATACACATTTTGCTGACACACGAAAAAACGAATGAAATATTTACGAGTTTGATCCTAGAAGTACCCGACCTGACGTATAGATGGCGGTTGTTGCTTTAAAAAATTACTATGGTAGAAAGTACTAAACTTATAAAGCTTAAGTTTCAAGTTTTAAGACGCTACGTTGTTTAGTATTTGTTTGGCAGCCATCAATAGTGAACGCTCTCAGTGAATTTGTAAACATGGAAAAAATTGGTCATCGATATGTGATACAATACTTTCATTTGAAAGGTCTAAGTCCAACCAATATCAAAGCCGAGCTAGATTCTACTCTGGGGGAGTCTGCTCCTTCGTTTACAACAGTAAAATATTGGGTGGCAGAATTTAAACGAGGCTGTACGAGCTGCCAAGACGAACAACGCAGTGGTCGACCAAATGAGGTGACCACGCCAGAAATGGTAAAGAAAATCCACAAAATGGTATTGGATGACCGTCATTTGAAAGTGCGCGAGCTAGCAGACATGGTAGGCATTTCAAAAAGTGCTGTACATCGCATATTGACTGAAAATTTGGACATGAGAAAGCTGTGCGCAAGATGGGTGCCGCGTTTACTCACAATGAAACAAAAACAGCGTCATGAGGATGTTTCAATCGAGTGTTTGGCGATGTTTCACAGCAATAAAGCCGAGTTTTTGCGTCGATTCATAACCATGGATGAAACATGGGTCCATCACTTCACACCTGAGACGAAGGAACAGTCAAAACAATGGACTGAAAGGGGAGAATCGGCTCCGAAAAAAGCGAAGACAGTTCCATCTGCAGGCAAGGTCATGGTGTCAGTTTTATGCGTGTGGGATAATTTTCATCGATTATCTTCAAAAAGGAAAAACAATCAACGGCGAGTATTATGCGAACTTATTGCAGCGTTTGAGTGATGAAATCAAGAAAAATCGGCCGCATTTGGCAAAAAAGAAAAGGTTGTTTCATCAAGACAATGCACCAGTTCACACATCCGTTATCACGGTGGCCAAAATCAATGAATTAAAGTTCGAATTGCTTCCTATTTGCCAGATTTAGCACCTTTGGATTATTTTCTTTTTCCAAACTGGAAAAAATGGCTCGGTGGTAAAAGATTTGCCAACAATGAAGAGGTGGAACCTGCGGTTGATGGCTATTTTGAGGCGCTCGACGGTTCTCACTATAAACAGGGTATCGAAGCTATTAAACATCGCTGGGAAAAGTGTGTCGAGCTGAAAGGAGACTATGTTGAGATATAAAAATATTTTTTCCCAAATTTTTTGTGTTTTCTTTGTTATGTCGGGTACTTTTGGGACTACCCTCGTACATTTATTATTTAAGGTATTATAGAAACAGGCAAAATGTTCGTATTATTGAACAACAAATGAAACATGAGATGAATGTAATAGCTTTTTCTGAGATGACATTTCATCAAACTGGGTTTCGAAGTTAGAACTTCCTATCATCAAAATTGATTGCAAATGGTCATCTGTTAATGTTGCCCTATATTGCGTTTTAAGTATTAGGTGTTAACATAAGTTGTGTCCATTTTTTTTCAATTTAAAATTGAGCACCAAAAGTAAAACAAAATGGTAAATTTTATACGTCAGTCGAAAGAAAATTATCTGCTCTACAATATATTGTGTTTGCTTTTACGTTACATATATTATTTTATTTGATTACAAGCTTGCAAAATGGAATGTCAAGGAGACGAAAGTGAGCATTTTCGACACCTCCTTCTGTTCACGTTCAATCGAGGGAATAAAGCTGCCAAAGCTGCTCGCAATATTTGCGAAGTGTACGGTGAAGATGATATAAATGAAAGGACAGCTCGTCGATGGTTTTTGCATTTCAAAGACAGTAATTTCGACCTGAAAGACATGGAGCGTTCAGGACGACCAGTGGACTTCAATGAGGACCACCGCTTAAACCATATTATTCATGAAGATCTCCTTCAAACATTTTTTTTCACCATTTTCAAACCATTTTTCATCACCAGTAATGATACGGTAAAGGAACCTTTGCTTGTGGTCATGCGTAGCTCAATGACACGCGAGCAAACCAGCAGAAATTGTCAAACGTTGATTTTTGTTGTTTTCACTCAAAGCATGTGGAACCCAGGCGCCGAACTTCTGGACTCTTCCCATTGATTTAAGATAGCGGTATACAATCATGTGACTACAATTCATCTACAGGGGTTTGAAGGGGATCTTCATGAATAATATGGTTTAAGCGGTCCTCATGGAAGTCCACTGGTTGTCCGGAACGCTACAAGTCTTTCAGGTCGAAACTACCGTCTTAGGAACACAAAAACTATCGACGAGCTGTCCTTTCATTCGTAGCATATTCACCGTATACTTCGCAAATATCACGAGCAGCTTTGGAAGCTTCATTTAATTTTGTTTTACTTTTGGTGCTCATTTTTAAATTTGAAAAAAAAACAGACACAACTTATGTTAACATCCAATACATCATCTAAGGTCATTATTCAAAACGGAAAGGATTTTTTTTACCTTGGCAGGGTAGATGGCAAAAGTTGGAAACTCCCTAGGGTTGCCATCTTTGCAAATGCGGTGTTGGGTATACAACTAGTAAGACGGGAATGAGTTGTATATTTCACTGTAGTAATTAAAAGTATAAATAAAACAAAATTTAATCCACACTTACAATATCTTCTATTTTTTACTTTTTGTATTTCTGATTGATTTTTTTAAAGCTTTTTATTGTTATATTGATTTATTTATGGATTCTTAGCGTATTTTTTTTTAATTATATACTCTTTTGGTTTAAAAAAAAATTAACTATCAACAGGCAACTCTCACGAACGTGAGAGAATTTAAACTGGGCATGGAGAGCATCGAAACAATGGGTATCGCCAACTTCTCGGCCGCTCTGACACGCGCCTTTGAACTGCTGGAGATGTACCGACACGACCAAGAGGGTGCGCAATGCAACCAGGCCATCATGCTCATCTCCGACGGGGTGCCCTACAACTTCAAGGAGATCTTCGAAATCTACAACTGGAGAGATTCTCCACAGATGCCCGTCAGGGTCTTCACCTATCTTATTGGAAGAGAGGTAGGTTTAATCTTGGATATTCAACTATTTGAAGGTTGACACTTTGTAAATGAAATGGTAACCTTTTGATTTTTATTTCTTCTATGGATTAATATTTCTAAATGTTCCTCTCCATTTTGGAGTTTGGTAATCATCATGGTCTTTATAATACACTGGAACCACTTTCTTAGGTTGCTTCTTCTTCCTACACTTCATTTTCCTTGTATCTTCCACTGCAATATGACTTGGATGAATTCATATTTCTTTCGTCTCATGAAATACCTCAATTATTTAAAAGCCAAACAGCACATTTCTAATGTTCCTTAACCTTTCCTTCCTGGTGTTGGGTATCTTCTACACGTTGCTTCAAATACCCATCAATATCTCTATAAATATAATAAATACAAGGTTAAGATTTTAGGTATTCCTCCATAATATATTTATGCATTGATTTAAAAAATAATATTAATAATAATCAGAATTTATTGACTACATCGTAAATATTTTCTGAATATCGAAAACAAATTCGCATTTAAACGCTGTGAGTGCCTCGATCTTGGGTCTTGACGATAGGTGAAAAGTATGCGGGAAGCGCGACACTATATTCGCATCTCACTTTTGCATACGTCACTGAATAGCGAGGAGCGCAATTGTCTCAACCTCACAAGTGTAAGCCACGCCCGAGTTAGCCACCAACCCTGCCGCGCTGCAGTAGCTGTTGAGCTGGCAACGAGACTAGACCTACGCCCATTCCGTGAGCGGTGCCAGGTGGTTTTTTAATGTTTTCAGCAAATAAAACTCAATTATTATAATTTTTAACTTCAATTATAATTAATTAAGGGGATTATCTATGAATGTTCTTATTTTTCCGATTTAAAATCGCAAATTTTTTATCGCGTACTCACTACCCAACACCGGAACACGCGTTTCATTTTTATCACCGTAAGGGAAGGATTAACTCATTGAATTTAGATACATTAGTGATACACGAAGCTATAAACAAAAACAAAAAAGCACATTTCTAATATTCCTTAACAATGAATTTAGATACATTAGTGATACACGAAGCTATAAACAAAAACAAAAAAGCACATTTCTAATATTCCTTAACAATGAATTAAGATACATTAGTGATACACAAAGCTATAAACAAAAACAAAAAACTAATGAATAATAAAAAAATGTGAAAGGTTTCACATCTTTTAAACTTTTTTACTATACATTAACCTTTCCCTTCCTGTGCTAAAAAATCCGCGCGTTCCGGTGCTGTGTATTCAATACACATGTAAAAATGAGCGATTTAAAATCGGAAAAATAAGAATATTCATAGGCAATCGCTTAAATGAATTAAATTTCAAGTCAAAAGTGGTAATTGAAATTTAATTGCTGAAAACATGAAAAAAAAAAAACATCGACCGATGTTCAAAAAACAGGCGAAGAGACCACCTCAAATGGATGCCCGAGAGAAGCAAGCGAACTGAGATTGTATTTCTTGCGTTCCCATATACCGAAGTAGAGTGAGACGTGAATAGTGTCGCTTTCTCACCTATAGTGATTTTTTAGAATGAATATACCTACGTCACACACTGGCACATGTTTGATTGTATTGGTGAATTTATTCCCGATTTTCACTAAATATCTCTGATGTGGCCGATAATGGCTAACTATTATTAATATTATTTTTTCATACAATGCGTAAATGTATTACGGAGGAATACCTAAAATCTGAACCCAGTATTTATTATATTTATAGAGATATTAAAGTTTTTAGAAGCAATGTGTACTAGTTACACATCACAGGGAAGGAAGGGTTAATATTGTCCAATTTATTAAAAATACTTTGATTAATTTATTAAAACTGAAATATTTGTTTCAATAGACCACACACACTTTTGATGTGGTTGGTCCATAGCTACATGACACCAGTCTGACCTAAGCACTGCTTTCGTTACAAACTGGAATCATTTCACCTGAAGAGGGCATCGAAATAGGAGGTAGAAACACATGTAGCGGAGATCAATGTTATGAGTGGAATAACAATCAATTTATTGTTAAATATTCTAATATGGAGTTCCATAAAGTTATATATGTACATCCAAAAATGTCTGGAATTGTTGGAAAAACCTTTTATTACTATACTTGAAGTAATTCCCTTTTAGCCCCATTAAACATATTATATAATACTTTCCTCGAGTTGCCCATACACTTGTTCTAGCACTTCTCCTCTTTCTGAAAACATTTTTGTAACAAAAAATATACGAGTATTTCACTCGAGTCGCAGTTTAACCCTTCCTGTCCTGTGATGTGTAACTAGTACACATCGCTTATAAACACTTTAATATCTCTATAAATATAATAAATACTGGTTTCAAATTTTAGGTATTCCTCCGTAATACATTTACGCATTGAATGGAAAAATAATATTTATATTAAAATAAGCACTTATCGTCCACATCAGAGATACTATATTTTGTGGAAATCGGGAATAAATTCACCAATACAATCAAACGTGTGTCAGTGTGTGACGTAGGTATATTCATTCTAAATAACCGCTATGGGTGAGGAAGCGACGCTATTCACGTCTCACTCTCACTCTTCTTTGGTATATGGCAATGCAAGAAATAGAATCTCAGTTCGTTCACTTCTCTCGCTCAGTATCCAGCGTGCTTTCGTTCGAGGTGATAGCTTCGCCTGTTTTGTGAACGTCGTCGAATGGTTTTTTTTCACGTTGTCAGCAATTAAATTTCAATTATTAATCACTTTTGACTTCAAATTTAATTAATTTAAGCGATTGACTATGAATATTCTTATTTTTCCTATTTTAAATTGCTCATTTTTACATGTGTATTGAATACACAGCACCGGAACGGGCTGATTTTTTTTAGCACAGGAAGGGAAAGGTTAAAGACAGTTGATATTATTACAGCTCTCTGACAACAAGTCCCATCAAAGATGTGACATGTTATTTATTTAATTAATTCTCTTTCTTTTTTTCAAAGGTTGCTGATGTGAGAGAGGTAAGTAGTACTTTTTTTATTTACATTTTTTTTTAAATAAATGTATTTTAAAGTAAAAGATTGGTTATTAAAAAAGATAAAAAGTAGAAAAATAAAGGATGTTTTTTTGGGTGTGATAGGATTTGTTTTTGAAATGAAACACATAAATTATTTCAATGGCCGTCTATTTGAATTCAATTGCCGTCTATTTGAATTCAATGGCCGTCTATTTGATTAATGGCCGTCTATTTGAATTCATTTGTTTAATAACTTTTATTGTTTGAAGATAATTTCATTCTTATGTTGACCGTGGCTGACTCTTATGTACCTTAACCGATCATAAGATGGGTTTCCCATTAAGAAAGATAGAACTTTAAAATAAAATAAAACAACAACTAATAAACCAAAAATGGAGCTGAAGGTTTAATTTGAAAGAATATTTCATGCTGTTTATGATTTAACCGTTTGAGTGCCATTGTTTTTTACTCATATATACTTAAAAATGCCAAGGAAATCTTTGTTTTTTATGTCATTTACCCTTGTCTTGAAAAAAAAAACTGTATCTCTTCCAAAAATTGTCCAATTCTAATAATTTTTTCGGTGTTTTCTTTATAAAAACATTAACAAGGGTAATAAAATACAAAAAAAAATATGGAAATATATATTGTAGACAAAAATTATAACAAAAACTGGAATCTAAAAGTAAAAAAGTTAACATGTGTTCTTTCCCGCACAGACTCCATGGAGCCCTTTCTTACAGTGGGCACAAATCAAGTTGCTCCTCTTCACAGCGCTGCGATCCTTGCTGCTGCGCACCACAATGTCAGCGCACCACAATGTCACTCCCGCTATCACTCGCTTCACAACTTGAAGAACGATAATTTTCACTCGAACTGTTTTCGTATTCCGACATTTTGGGTTAAAAAAATTCTTTTCCCAAATCCTTTTTATATTGTAATTACTAATAATATTATAATATGCACTTTATGTAACACATAGAAAGATAAAAAAATACTTATGCGTGCGAGCGACCTCCCCTGTTGCGTGCTAAACGGCAACTGATTTTGGGCGCGCTGTCGCGCTCCTGGCAACTTTGGATAGTACGCGCAAGCGCGCAATCGCGCGCCTCGGCACTCAAACGGTTAAACAAGATATCGTTCAAATGGTTTCCACGACTTCTTTTGCACTGGTCAATTTGATCACGCCAATTTTCGATAACTCGGTGGAGCATTTCCGGCTGTATGGCGCCAATAACACAACAACTGTTGGCCTCAAGTTCATCAAGAGTCTTGGGTCTGTCGGTGTAAACCTGTGATTTAACTTAACCCCAGAAAATAATTCAGAGGCGTTAAATTGCACGATCTTTGCGGCCAATTCAAAATCCTATCACATCCAAAAAAAACAGCCCTTTATTATGAGATTAACATTGGCAGGTGAAATGGATGGCATGCGCCAATCAGGGCTACTATGTACACCTGAGCACGCTGGACGAGGTGCGTGAGCAGGTGCTCAATTACATACCCGTCATGGCGCGGCCCCTCGTCCTCTGGGGGGAAACCCACCCTGTGCTCTGGACTCCAGTCTACGCTGATGTCACTGTAAGCAAACAGTAATCTACTAGTTTATGTCTTAAATTAAGATCTATGTATACCTTTTAATGTTGGAAAGTCACTTTAAGTTAATTGTAACCTAATAAGGCTGCATTCAAGAAATTTTTAATTTCTAGTCAGTAAAATAACGTGTTTCATTCCTGATTTTTTTTTTCTTTTCCTTTCCTCTCCACCATCCCTTTCTTTCCTTTAATTGATGATATCTCAGTTTATATGATAAGGAATGTTCGGGTGATTGTCCATCTTTGTGGGGTTTGTGGGCATGTGCTCACGTATGTGTTTATGGATTTCGTGGGGATGAATAGTCATTTGAATGATTTATGCGACCATGTTACTTGCTTCATTTACTTTTCTCTGATTGGTTGGAAGAGATTGTCACCTGGCAATAAACTCGCCAGATTGTATTTGCAATAAAAGTGTTAAATAAATAAATACATTCTAGATTTGCATTAGAACTAAATCACGAGCATAGCAAGCGTCAAAATAGCCCTTTTGCCTTACTAATGTTTTATTTATGGCCGTCAGTAGGGGAGGGTTATTTTATTAAATCTTCTTTTAATCTTCGGCATGTTGAATATATTCATTTGAAGATTTAAATAAAAATCATTAAAAATGAACAAAACAAAAATAAAAAGATTTGTTCTGCAAAATTAAGATTGATCGACTGTATTTAATGGGCTTTGATTAGATTGCATGTGACCGCAGGTTTCCCACCCCTGATCTATACTGATCTCACTATAATCAAAAAGCACTCTTTTGCTTTGATCTGTCTGTGCTGAAGTCACTGTATAAAAAGCACAATCAAAAGTACAAGGAACGTCAATAAGCATTTCAAAATCTGTATGTCTCTTTTTATGCTGGTGTCACTAACATTAGTGTATTTAAGTGGCTCATGCAGAATGCTCTTAAATCTATTTTACTGTCAACTGTGATTTCTTTTGCCTTCCGTCAGCTCATCAAAGAGGAAATTTGTTGGGAGTCTGTATCTAGGCGTATATAGTGTATAATTTATGATACACGGTGAAATTTTTTGTCTTCCACGTCTAACGCCAACGATATGAAATTTTATTCTTATAATAAGTCAGATAACATCAATTTGCCCTATGTGTTCCATTAAGAATACAGAGGTGCCATAAAACACCTTCATCCATTTTAGTCCACAGCCTAGCACTTCATGTTCTTCGAAGTCATAGTTGAACTAGCTCCGAGGCAATCTATGGATGTTCTAATAATTTCTTTTGACACCTTCATCCATTTTAGTCCACAGCCTAGCACTTCATGTTCTTCGAAGTCATAGTTGAACTAGCTCCGAGGCAATCTATGGATGTTCTAATAATTTCTTTTGAAAGCTTTGGGGGATCAACACAATGCCTTTCCCCCAACCTTCAAAAGTAAAATAAAATAAACATCTGTATTAGGCCTCTGTCAGAATACAGAACTCATCTTTGTTTTCTGCCATATGCAATATATATATTTTTTTTAATCTAGATATACGGGGGTGTGGACTGAAAACCCCCCGATGTCCTTGCGGTCGGGTTCGCCCTACATTAGTGGGGTGTATCTCGGCCGGGGGAATGTTTGTGGGATGAGCTCGGACTTTTTAATGTCTTCTCTCTTAAATGTATTTTCTGCAGTTTATTTTGAGATGTATGTTCGATACTCGGAATGAATTTACTATATTATATATGTACACATTGTGTTGCTGTCAAGGGGGGGAACCTTTATTTGTTTGTTTGAATTGATCTGAGGCGGTATTTGTGGATTTGTTTATTTTTCTGCCATCTATTTATTTTCTGTGTTTTTTTCTCTCTTATTCTACATGTGCAAGGGTGTGGGCTGAAAAACATCTGGTATCCCCGTGGGCTCGCCCTATATTGGTGGGGTATATCTTGGCCGGGGGGTTGTTATTAGAAGAGCCCAGACATTTTGATAGCTTCTGTCTTGAATAAATTCTCTGCAATTTATATGTTCTTGAAGTATATTTAAATATATTATGTACATACTCTGTTCCTATCAATAAACGTATATTTATTTATCTATTGTCACATTTATTTATCTATTGTCACAGTTATTTATCTATTGTCACAGTTATTTATCTATTGTCACAGTTATTTATCTATTGTCACAGCTATTTCATCAAAATCAGAACATACAAATGTATGAAAAATGTTTGTAGATTTTTATCTTTCAGATACAAAACGTACAGCACCAATAAAAGACTAAAATAAGGGACTAAAATAAAATGGTTGCTGCTTGATCTTTAGAGGCTCTCACGCGACTTTAATATGTCTTGGTGATAGATGGGGGAAGAGATTCCTTGACTGGTAGAACTTTTGTGAAATAAAACACTACACAAAGCCAAAACCCATACGACGGCTGTCGCCAAAGAAAGAATACGAGAATTGAATTTTGAATACAAGAGAGCGAGAGAGGAATACTTGGATTCTCTCCGAAAGTTATTCGAAATTTGAATCTCGGTGGGTCCTTGATAAATGAAAAGATGGAAACTATACTGAACGAATTTTAAATACCTAGCTAACAATTTTTGGACCGGTTGTAAATGGGGACGATGTATAAATGATATATATATATATATATAAACAAATTCTACATTTATGAATATATATTTTCATAGATGTAGAATTTGTTTTACTTCCGTGAATATTTCACGGGCTGCAACTTGTGTATTTTAGTTTGTTTAGCGTACTATAGAAGTATGCACACTCCTACATATGCCACAAACTTACTGGTCTAAACACTTCGCAGTGTTCGTAGGTGACATAACTACAACTGTGGCCTCCTTCTCCAGTTTGCCCTTCTTATTCTTTGGAAAGCAGTAGTCATGCATGGATGTTACCCAACACCTGTTAATCAGCCGGCTTATTTTTATCCAAGCTTGCCAATCCACAATGATGTGATAACGAGATGACCACACGCTATAAAGTTTTATTACAATACAATAAAGATTATTTAAATCTAGTGACGCATACGTCTGGTATTTAAAATGAAGGTGATTGAATTTTTTGTTTGTATTTCAGGATCCCAAAATGACAGATTACGAATGGGAGAAAAGAGAAAATGAGGAACAGAAGGAAAGAGTCCAAAGTGAAAAAAGGGACACGTTCGCCTTCAGGTCTCCCGAGGAGCAGGACAGGCGCTACTTGTTGAAGCAGAGAACGGTGAGTTCACTTCAAAACAAATGGGTAAACCCATCTTAATATTATATTTTGATTTATTGATGCGTAAGTGTTGTGAATTTGGAAGCATTCATTTAAGATATATTTTATTCCTATAAATCAGTGCTTTTCAAATTTTTCCATGTTATGGTCCCCAAAATCTGAAAAAGGTAAATTTTTACTTAAAATTATAAAACACATTATTTACTTAAGTACTTAAATACCTTGGTCTAGTTGGCAAAACGCTTGTCTCCCAACCTGAAAGTTGTGGGTTTGATTCCCGTTGGCACCCAGTTTAAAAAAAAAAGGATTCCAGTCTGGTTCAATTAAAGCTTCTTTAAATTTTTTCTGGTTGTTGGAACAAATTGCGGGCCATGTAGAACAAATTAATTAAAAAAGACTAACAACATAAATATATGGTGTGAATGTGAGTGAAATGTATAGTAGAAGAAAACCTAGGAAAGTATGATTGGATTAAGGGAATGATATTTTGAAAGAAAGAAAAATAGAAAGTATCATAAGAGTTGTTTGAGAAAGCGTATTGATTTAGAAGAGAAAGAATGTGTGTCGAGAGAAGAAAATTTGGCACTCTATTCTCTCTGCCTACATCAACATGGAAATGGTGTGATCATATATAGGTAGTTATGCATGTTGTAGATAAACGTAAAATGCAATAACTTACAGTACCAAAAGAAAGAGGCTGTCGACCATAATCGGTTAATTTCGGCTTTGTAGAACGTCGTCTCTGTTATTCATACATGTGTTCCGTCCCGATTTGTCAGTTGTTGTCAAGCGTTTTAGGGACAGAGATGACGCTCTACAAAGCCGAAGTTAGCCGATTATTGCCGACAGTCTCTTCCTTAAGCCCGATGTGTTTACTGTAGATAACTATGATTCGTTGTCGTCAGTTTGAATATAAACAAATTTGATGGATCGAATAACGCGACGATAACTTTCGACTATTAAATTATCTATCTATGATGTATCCACTCATTATTAACAAACAATTGATTTGCATTCGCTTAACTTTCATAAATTATTTTAACATTGACGTCCGACTGACAAATCGACAAATCGCGACGGAACACGTGTATGAATGACGGAGACGACGCTCTACAAAGCCAAAGTTAGCCGATTATGGCCGACAGTCTCTTTCTTAAGCCCTATGTGTATTACTTACCTAAAAATGATTCAGTTATTTGCATATTCTTAACTGACATTAGTCCTGTGACTGTGCAGATGGAGGAGCAGGACCCTGGAGACCTGCAGGCCTACAAGCTGATGACCACAGTCTCCATGCCCGTGTTTGATCGCAGGGAGAATGCCGTAAGTTAATTTTTTGTCACTATTTAATATCTTTAATTTGGTCTGTTTTTGATGGGTATGGAAGACATTGAGAGATGGGCTATTGATTTCTTTGAAATTATGAAGTACACCAAGGGTTGACTCACATGGTACTAACTTATAATTAGGCCTCCCAACTTATCAAGTTAATAAGAATTTATGACAGAGGTATTAAATAATTTAATCAACAATAGATTTTAAATTTTATTTTATTTACACCTGACAAGAAATATACATAATTTGCGAAAAAACAACTGGTTATTTAATTTGGACACACAATTTTAATGTATCTGGGTTTGTTGCGTTTCATTTGTCGTGTCCCAAGTAAACTAGGCTTTTGCCTGTATCTCACTGAGGATATTTAGCATGAAAAAATTAATCGATACTTCTTTCCGATTTTCGATTACGGAAAAAACAAAACCCCGTTGTACATTCTTATCAACCTGACAAACAGTGACACTCAATTACAACTGGAAACATCATGCGAAATCAAACTCCTCGCACATCATCACTCCAGAAAGACCAAAAACGGTCATCCCATAATATACCGCACACAATCATAAAAATAAAAATAAAACAACAAAACAAACCCATACTCAAGAGCCTACACAAACCTTTTCCACACGTCATTCATCCTGCAAGTCCAAGTACTCAAACTCCTGTCGCAATAACAATGACGCTCCGATCGACTGCCTAAATGGTTTTCCTCCCTTTACCTTTATTGTATTCGGCACCCCATCATATGTCATGGGAGCTAAATAGGCACATTGCCTTTTATATATTATTTAATAGATAAAAAGCATCAACCAATTATCTTTATATGTCCTCAGTAAGATACAGGCAAAAGTCTAATTTACTGGGTATACAATAAATGAAAAGCATCAAATCCAGATTCATAAAAGTTAAGTGTCCAATTAAAATTGCCTGTTTTTTTTTTATTTGCCTTGATTTTCGTACTATGTATACATGCTATTACTTGTCATGTAAATAAATAAATGAATAAAAATAAATATACAATATTTATTCCCTTTGGGAAGCTTCTTCACAAATCAGATTCATAATCTTATTTATAATTTAATGGATATTAATATCATGTCCAAATGCTTATAAATAAAAAAAAATATTGGAGGAATTTATTGGATATATTAATGCAAAAAAATAATCAACCCATCTCCTCTCTGTTGCAGCAAGTATTGTTATTGAATTATACTTCTGTAATGTAATATACAGTATGATCAACTAGAAAGTTATTTAAAGGCATTATGTAAAAATAATCAACCCATCTCCTCTCTGTTGCAGCAAGTATTGTTATTGAATACTTCTGTAATATACAGTATAATCAACTAGAAAGTTATTTAAAGGCATTATGTAAAAATAATCAACCCATCTCCTCTCTGTTGCAGCAAGTATTGTTATTGAATACTTCTGTAATATACAGTATAATCAACTAGAAAGTTATTTAAAGGCATTATGTAAAAATAATCAACCCATCTCCTCTCTGTTGCAGCAAGTATTGTTATTGAATACTTCTGTAATATACAGTATAATCAACTAGAAAGTTATTTAAAGGCATTATGTAAAAATAATCAACCCATCTCCTCTCTGTTGCAGCAAGTATTGTTATTGAATACTTCTGTAATATACAGTATAATCAACTAGAAAGTTATTTAAAGGCATTATGTAAAAATAATCAACCCATCTCCTCTCTGTTGCAGCAAGTATTGTTATTGAATACTTCTGTAATATACAGTATAATCAACTAGAAAGTTATTTAAAGGCATTATGTAAAAATAATCAACCCATCTCCTCTCTGTTGCAGCAAGTATTGTTATTGAATACTTCTGTAATATACAGTATAATCAACTAGAAAGTTATTTAAAGGCATTATGTAAAAATAATCAACCCATCTCCTCTCTGTTGCAGCAAGTATTGTTATTGAATACTTCTGTAATATACAGTATAATCAACTAGAAAGTTATTTAAAGGCATTATGTAAAAATAATCAACCCATCTCCTCTCTGTTGCAGCAAGTATTGTTATTGAATACTTCTGTAATATACAGTATAATCAACTAGAAAGTTATTTAAAGGCATTATGTAAAAATAATCAACCCATCTCCTCTCTGTTGCAGCAAGTATTGTTATTGAATACTTCTGTAATATACAGTATAATCAACTAGAAAGTTATTTAAAGGCATTATGTAAAAAATAAGATATGGACTTTTTTTGAGGTTCCGTCAGGAATAAAACCCAAATCAAGTGTTGCAACTGGGTCATGGAGGTTTTAGTAGTGTGCAATGTTTTTTTGTTTTTCGAAAATTTAATTCAATTAAAAAACACAAAAGTTTCAAGTACACTGCGCCCGTTGCTAGACGACCCCTGCACTTGTCAAGTTACTGAAAAATTCATATATTTACATAATATTATTACAACAAAATCAATGGGGCACTTAAATATATTTGCTCAAACCAGACAATATCAAAATATGCTAAAATCATAGTCAACAACAGTATTTTAGTCCCAACTTTAATTTATGGGAGTAAAACGTGGACGTGGAAAAAGACTGAAGGGAGCCGAATAAACATTGTAGAAACGCGTGCACTGAGAAGAATACATGGGGTGATAATGGAGGATAGGATACGCAATGAAGTGATCAGGGACAATTGTGAATTAAAGACATGTGTTGAGCAAGATGAAAGAAGAGCACTCTGAAATAGTTTGGGCATATTTATTTTTATTTATTTATTATTACACATGACAAGAAATATACATAATTTGTGAAAAAACAACAGGTCATTTATTTGGACATACAATTTTAATGGATCTGGGTTTGTCGCCTTTCATTTGTCGTATCCCCAGTAAACTAGGCTTTTGCCTGTATCTCACTGAAGATATATTAAGCATGAAAAAATAAATCGATACTTCTTTCCGTTTTTTTATTACACAAAAACAAAACCCCGTTGCACGTTCTCATCAACCTGACAAACATTGACACTCAATTACAACTGGAAACATCATGCGAAATTAAACTCCTCGCACATCATCACTTCAGAAAGAACAAAAATGTTCATCCCACAATATACCGCACACAATCATAAGAATAAAAATAAAAAACAAACATAAACACAAAAACAACAAAATTGAAAACACGAAGAAACCCACACTCACGAGCCCACACAAATCATGTAGAACGAATGATTGAAGAAAGACTAAAAATATATACATATATAGTGTACATTTTAGGGAAAGACGTGGTAGAGAAAGATTAAGGAAAGTATTGTTGGTTCAAGGAAATCATTGTAATTGTACGAGAAAGATCTGAAACTTAAAGAAACCGTAGGAATTATGTGAGAAAGTGTATGGATATGAAAGAGGCGAAGGATGTACTAGGTAAGTCCAGAAAGTAAGTGTACTGAATTTTTGTAGGTTACAATTTTTTTTATTTAAACAAAAAAATTACGTGGTTACCGTAGTACATATGTAAGTTATTTTTCGACATAGTCGCCATTCCTCTCAATGCAGGTGGTGAAGCGGGGTATCAACTTTTTGATGCCTTCCTCGAAGTAGTTTCCCGCCAACCCCTCCGTCCACTTCTCCACCTCCTCCTTTACCTCCTCGTGGGCTGAAAACCTTTTTCCACCCATGTGCAGCTTCAGGGAGGTAAAGAGATAGTAATCTGAAGGTGCTAGGTCAGGAGAATGCGCGGGATGGTTCAAGACATTCCATTTAAACGAGGCGAGCAGTTCCTTCGTGGCGTTGGCCGTGTGTGGTCTGGCATTGTCGTACAGCAGGCAGACTCCCTTTGTCAGCATGCCTCTCCTCTTGTTCTGAATCGCCCTCCGCAATTTTTTAAGGGTCTCACAGTATCTTGTCGAGTTGATGGTCTCCCCTTGAGGCATATATTTAATTAAAATTATGCCTTGACAGTCCCAAAACAATTTCGTCAGTCACAATTGAAGGTCTTCCGCTCCTCTGATCATCATGCACAGACGTACGACCGTTTTTAAACTCGTGACACCACTTGTACACACTCGTACGATTCATAGCTTTATCATCATATGCAGTTTTCACCTCATTATAAACCTAAACCGGAGGTTTTCCCTTCCAAACGAGATAACGGATGACGCCCCGTATTTCGCACTTGGCGGGAGATTGGATTTACATTTTTCACGAAACGTGTTGTCGCGTCGACACTTCTCAACGTACTGACCTCGAATCGAAAAATAAAATCCATCCGGTCGTGAGACCCTCAGTACACTTACTTTCTGGATACGCCTCGTATATCGAGATAAGAAAATCTGGTGCTCTGTCCTGTCTGCCTATTACGACAAGGAAATGGGATGTATGTATGCGTATAATATTATATAGGTTTACATTTTATTTAAAAGAAAATTACACGGAGGTGACTGGTGGCACGGTTTTTAAAAAATTGGAGTTGTGGAGTATACACGTGTTATATATTTTTTCTACCTGCTAAATTGTATTGCGAAAGGTGTGATGAACATTAGATGTCCCCATTATATATTGAATTGTAGGTCTGCTGTCATTTTTTATATTTAATGACAAATAGAGGTGAGGGACTTGAGGAGTGTAAATTTGGTGAGAATTAATTCATGATAAGTTATTATTTTGTCTTAAAGACGGTGTCTCAATAGCAAATGGAATTTTGAATTGCGCGCCATTTTGATACTGTCAAACTCAACAGCGGCTATACTTTACGATCGTCATTTAAACAGATGGGAAATTAATTCTGCAGCGCTACACGATTACAGAATGCGTACAAACTGTACGATTTTATTGTGCATTTCATACAATTCGTACTGTTTTTTCCTACTGATAATGTGTCAAAATTCGATACCGTAAATAATTTGGTTTGTTTGTGAATAAATAAGCGCGGACATTTGTGCGTTCAGTTAGTTCATTTGTGCGTTCAGTTAGTTCATTTGTGCGTTCAGTTAGTTCATTTGTGCGTTCAGTTAGTTCATTTGTGCGTTCAGTTAGTTCATTTGTGCGTTCAGTTAGTTCATTTGTGCGTTCAGTTAGTTCATTTGAAATTATTGCTGCGGTTAGTGAATGTATCTAACAACAACCGTCACCATCAATTTGTCGTTTTTCTCAGAAATTAGACATTTTCAGAAGCTCGTTTCAACTTAAAATTTCCATTTGTATGCTTATAAGGTTCAATTGTGTCAAGAACCAGTTGTTGATTTTCAGTATCGTGAATTCATTGATCGGTATTTAGAAAACAAGCAAACTGATGATGATTTTTTCAACAAAATCACTTTCAGCGAATGGATATGTTAATAAAGATCGTTCAGCCAGAAGAGTCATTTTGTAATAGTGTGAGTAACAGTGCGTTTACAAAATTTTGTCACTTTATTTTTTTAATGAAGTTAAAAAGCAAAAAAATATAAAAATAATATTTTATATTCAAACATTGAAATAAACACACACATTTTGTAAATTAAAAATGCTGTCAGCTTAAATTGTAATGTACATAAAAATAAAATGAAAGTAAGTTTATTTAACATATAAATTGTTTAGGCATGGCAGATTCTAGGAAACATTGAATAACAATAATAAAATTTTTCAAGATTAAAAATAAATATAAGTACAAGTATTATAAAGTCAAAATGTTTGTCAGCTTTAATTAGATTGCACATAAAAATAAAATGAATGTAAGATTATTTAACATATTAATGTATCATAATTACAACGCTAAATAATAAAGTTTTAAAATAATAGTGGATGGAGTGATACTAAATTCTAGGAAGCTTTAAGCTATAACAAAGTACATTCTAAGCTTTGGAAAAATTTTGAATTATACATTACATTAGACAAAAATCGCACTCCTATTTTCGACATGGTAGTGTTTTTCTAATCACCCAGTATTTTAATAACAATACAAACGTGCGCTCTGGGCGAACCAATCGTGTAGCATTCTAAAACCAATACCACTACATAAGTTGTGTAATACAGAGTGTTACTCACATCATCATCATCATCATCAATGGCGCTACAGCCCATTGTGGGCCCCGGCCTCCTCCAGCAGTCGCTGCCATTCCCCCCTATCCTGGGATGCACTCCTCCAGCCCCTGATGCCAATCACGTTTGCATCATTCTGCACCCCATCCATCCACCTAAGCCTCGGTCTACCCACGCTACGTCTTCCTTGGGGCTTGGAAAAGAGTACTTTGTTAGGCATTTACTCTTCTCCCATTCTTGCTACATGCCCCGCCCAACGTAGCCTCCCAATTTTGATGTATTTTATGATGTTGGGCTCTTTGTATATGCTGTATAACTCCTCATTATATCTCACTCTCCAAGATCCATTTTCCTGTATGGGTCCGAATATTTTTCTGAGTATTTTCCTTTCAAATATTAGAAGGGAAGATTCGTTCTTCTTACTCAATACCCAGCATTCAGACCCATATGTGAGGACAGGTCGTAGCAGTGTCTTGTAAATGGGAAGTTTTGTCCTTCTGGACAACAACCGAGATATAAGGTGTTTTCTCAGACCAAAGAAGCATCTATTTGCCATGAATATTCGACGTGATACTCACACTATTGCAAAATTACTCTTCTGGCTGAATGATCTATAAGCAAAACTGTCTCATTTGGAGAAGTAAAAATCCGAGATCCATCCTCAAAAAGTAACTGATTGATGGGTATTTGGAGTCCCGGTATGATTGGACTGTTCTTTTTCGAAGATGATCAAGCAAGATCAATGATGAGTCATTGAAAATCACTGTCGAAACATGATTCAAAACTTTTTATGTCATGAATCGTGCAGAACTGACTCGGAAGACATCCGGTTTCAACAGGATGCTGCCACCTGTCACAAAAGTTATGAACCAATGGTGTTGTTACAAGATAAATTTCCTGGCTGCACGATTTCGAGAATAGGAAATGTCGATGGTCCGCTTAGATCGTGTGATTTAACTCCACTGAACTTTTTTCTTTGGGGTTTCGTTAAATCAAAAGTGTATGTCAACAATCCACAAACGATTCAAAAGCTAGAAGTGTATGTCAACAATCCACAAACGATTTAAAAGCTAAAAGTGTATGTCAACAATCCACAAACGATTCAAAAGCTAGAAGTGTATGTCAACAATCCACAAACGATTCAAAAGCTAGAAGTGTATGTCAACAATCCACAAACGATTTAAAAGCTAAAAGTGTATGTCAACAATCCACAAACGATTTAAAAGCTAAAAGTGTATGTCAACAATCCACAAACGATTCAAAAGCTAAAAGACAACATTCATCAAGTAATTGTTGAAATCAAATCACAATTATGTGAACATGTCATCGAAAATTTATCTAAAAGAATCGATGTCTGTCAAAGGAGTCGAGGAGGTCGTTTAACTGATGTCGTATTCTACACGTAATTCCCAAGTGTTGAAATTGATAAACATGTTGAATTTGTTGAAACTCTATGTTGAAATTGATAAACGTGAAGAAATTTAAGAATTACTCTTTTTATTCGTATAATTACTTTTTTCGTTGTATCTATTGATTTATATTTTCTATTTGCTATTGGGACACCCTTTACTTTGAATGTAACTTACACTTTCTTTACACAAATTTGCGGGATTCCCGTGTGACTTTGGTTATGCCATGAGGTTGCGCGAGTTTCACAATGCTTAACTAAAGGTAAAAAAAATGCAGGCTGCCATACTAACAATCTGACAACGGTATAATTTTTTTCTATGTAAGCCCTGTCATAAACTGTACTGTCTCACGGTAACCTCACAAATGGGAATTCGAACTTGAAGTTGTAAATAAAGATTGTAAAAAGATACCATACTCTCTTTTGTCTTCATAAGTTTATATTATTACCTAAGTGCAATGTTAATTTAGTGGCATAGAGCCAAACCAGCCTATCAAACATAGCCAAAAAATGAGTTAGTGTTAAAATTTGAGTCACTTAACGTTTCTTTATAAGCCAGAAGTGCCTTTGCTTCAAAATTCTAAATGGTACTACTGCTGCCATCTATAATTTTTTTTGGCAAAGTGATTTTCGTGATATACTTTTATGCCAAATTTGCCTATCAAACAAAAAAACTTTAATCATCAAATAATCCTATCATAATATTAGATCCATTTTTTTATTTTTATTGTACTAGTTTTAGAATGTATCTGTTCAATGAATAAAAAACATTAATTACACAACACGTGATTTATAATATAACCCATAGACTGAGCTCCATTATCTCATTTCAACATATTCGTTGTATAGGCTGGTTTGGCACTTCGCCACTCAATTGATGTAAATTAATATCTACTTTTTATGATCTTTATTTATTCATATATACTGCAGGTTTATTAATATTTACTTTAAGTGAAGTATCTACTTAAGAATTGTTTGATTTTATTTATCATATATTTATAAGACAAATAAAAAATTACAATTTAAAAAATCTGAATACTATTCCCCTAGCAGAATGTATTATGTGAACAGAATACAGAATTAATACAGAATGTATTAATTCTTTCGTGTATTGTGAGAGGAATATTAAAATTGTTTGATGTCGTAAAAGGCGATTCTTAAAGGCATGTATAACCTATGAACAGAATGTATTAATTCTTTCGTGTATTGCGAGAGGAATATTAAAATTGTTTTGATGTCGTAAAAGGCGATTCTTAAAGGCATATATAACCTATGAATTGAATATAGAGTTAATACAGAATGTATTAATTCTTTTGTGTATTGCGAGAGGAATATTAAAATTGTTTGATGTCGTAAAAGGCGATTCTTAAAGGCATGTTTAACCTATGAACAGAATACAGAATTTATTAATTCTTTTGTGTATCGTGAGAAGAATATTAAAATTGTTTGATGTCGTAAAAGGCGATTTTTAAAGGCATGTATAACCTATGAACAGAATGCAGAATGTATTAATTTTTTCGTGTATTGCGAAAGGAATATTAAAATTGTTTAATGTCGTAAAAGGCGATTTTTAAAGGCATGTATAACCTATGAACAGAATGCAGAATGTATTAATTTTTTCGTGTATTGCGAAAGGAATATTAAAATTGTTTAATGTCGTAAAAGGCGATTCTTAAAGGTATATATAACCTATGAACTGAATATAGAGTTAATACAGAATGTATTAATTCTTTTGTGTATTGCGAGAGGAATATTAAAATTGTTTGATGTCGTAAAAGGCGATTCTTAAAGGCATGTAAAACCTATGAACAGAATACAGAATTTATTAATTCTTTTGTGTATCGTGAGAAGAATATTAAAATTGTTTGATGTCGTAAAAGGCGATTTTTAAAGGCATGTATAACCTATGAACAGAATGCAGAATGTATTAATTTTTTCGTGTATTGCGAAAGGAATATTAAAATTGTTTAATGTCGTAAAAGGCGATTCTTAAAGGTATATATAACCTATGAACTGAATATAGAGTTAATACAGAATGTATTAATTCTTTTGTGTATTGCGAGAGGAATATTAAAATTGTTTGATGTCGTAAAAGGCGATTCTTAAAGGCATGTAAAACCTATGAACAGAATACAGAATGTATTAATTCTTTTGTGTATCGTGAGAAGAATATTAAAATTGTTTGATGTCGTTAAAGGCGATTCTTAAAGGCATGTATAACCTATGAACAGAATGCAGAATGTATTAATTCTTTCGTGTATTGCGAGAGGAATATTAAAATTGTTTTGATATCGTAAAAGGCGATTCTTAAATGCATGTATAACCTATGAACTGAATACAGAGTTAATACAGAATATATTAATTCTTTTGTGTATTGTGAGAGGAATATTAAAATTGTTTGATGTCGTAAAAGGCGATTCTTAAAGGCATGTATAACCTATGAACAGAATACAGAATTAACCCTCCGATCGGTGACAGTCCCGGCGGCGTTAAAAAAGTGACAAGGTCTCTAGGGACCGTCAAAAAATTGAATGGTATTATCATCATGCAGGTGTGTCTTGATGATTTTGTAAGTTAGCTTATGGTTGTATAAGGTGCCTAAATGTATATAGAAGGATAAAATATAAGTATAAAGGCAAAAAAATAAGTTTTTTTTTGGTAATTTAGGTTTTATTTGACAGGTAAAAAATAAAAGTTGTAATAAATGTATTATTGTGCTGCTTATTCATGGTCATGAATGCAGGTATCGCACCGATACAATAATGCTGAATGCTCAGCACAAACTGCCTTATTGCAGGTGCTGCTTATTCATGGTCATGAATGCAGGTATCGCACCGATACAATAATGCTGAATGCTCAGCACAAACTGCCTTATTGCAGGTGCTGCTTATTCATGGTCATGAATGCAGGTATCGCACCGATACAATAATGCTGAATGCTCAGCACAAACCGCTTTATTGCAGGTATAGCAATATGATCTGGTTTTGCGCACGATATAAGTTGCAAATGAAGGTGCAGCTCCTGATGTTAGTCTTGCTACTGCCGGAAAATATAAAAAAATCTTATTTCTATGTTTGTGCGTTTCAATATTCAATTTCAAAGTACCCTTTACATCAAATGCTTCCATAGCAATTCGAATTTTGGGATAGCACATTATGCGTGTATTGGTGGCTCGTTCTTTGATATTTGAAATTGCTAATTGTTTCGTCAACAATTGCAAAAACGAACGTGGCTTGTCTGTTTTTTGAACAGGCTTCATCCCATCGTAAATTACGAATGCGGTCAATGCAGCAATATCTATCATGTTGTAGAACATTGCAAGCGGCCAACGATTTGTTGAACGTTTGCATGAATAAGTGCCAAACATCTGATCCATTGTGTCCACCCCAGATTTATGGGCATTGTAGTCCAGAATGACCATTGGCTTTCGCTTATCGGTTTCACTATCTACCGAACAACTTATAATGCATTGTATACAACAGCAGGACCGATTTATTCTTCTTCGGTTTCTTTCAATAATGGTACAAGTCAGGTATAAGGTCCCTAAAGATCTTGTACCTGATTCCCGTACTAAATGTTTTCAAACCGTAATAAAACACGAACGAGTGATCTTACCGCTTTGAAACCGGTTTTAATAGCTTCAGCATGTTTTTTTTTTGGAATACATACAGCATCACGTGTCCAAAACATACAAAGAGAAAGTTGTGAGCAAACAAAAATCGAAAACGTCCCCAGGGACCTTGTCACTAATCGGAGGGTTAATACAGAATGTAGAATTAATACATTGGGATCTTCTCATACAGCAGTGCTAATTTTTTTTTTATAACCCCGTATGCACCGGCCTACATGTATTGAGACGGTTTTCTGCATTGCTTACAGACAGACTCTTATCTACACAGAGATTACGAGCGTGTTTAACCCTGAGAGTGCTACGAGAAAAAAATATAATTGTCTATCTAGTGCAGAGATATATTTACGATTCGGACGTTCGTGATAAACATTTATTTTAAACAACAAAAAAACAAAAAACAAATATTTTTACAACATAAATATATTTTAGAATATGTCCCCTTGTATTCTAAATGAATGATATTCAATTAAGAATACAAGGGTTGAACAAATTTCTTCCACTGCTATAGCAGTGCGCCGATCTCTCAGGGTTAAGAATAATTTTAAATCGGAACTCTTTTCAATTTATTAAGATTTGATTATGCCAGTGCTTTTGAGGTAGATTTTGACTGCAAAATGAGGCTATAAAAATTATGTGTTTTATTATTTTAATCAAAACCAAGATGAGCATACTAGTACTGTACTGTCCAGGTAAAAAAAGTGTAACTGTCAATTGTACAAATTTAACAGGAGGGAGCAAATACATTCTTACCATCACATCGTTTCCCTATCAGGGTTAACCTTTCCTTCCCGGTGTTGGGTATCTTCTACACGTTGCTTCAAATAACCATCAATATCTCTATAAATATAATAAATACAAGGTTAAGATTTTAGGTTTTCCTCCATAATATATTTACGCATTGATTTAAAAAATAATATTAATAATAATCAGAATTTATCGACTACATCTTAAGTATTTTCTGAATATCGGAAACAAATTCGCATTTAAACGCTGCGAGTGCCTCGATCTTGGGTCTTGACGATAGGTGAAGAGTATGCGGGAAGCGCGACACTATATTCGCATCTCACTTTTGCATACATCACTGAATAGCGAGGAGCTCAATTGTCTCAACCTCGCAAGTGTAAGCAACGCCCGAGTTAGCCACCAACCCTGCCGCGCCGCAGTAGCTGTTGAGCTGGCAACGAGACTAGATCTACGCCCGTTCCGTGAGCGTTGCCAGATGGTTCTTTAATGTTTTCAGCAAATAAATCTGAATTATTATAATTTTTAACTTCAATTATAATTAATTAAGGGGATTATCTATGAATGTTCTTATTTTTCCGATTTAAAATCGCTAATTTTTTATCGCGTACTCACTACCCAACACCGGAACACGCGTTTCATTTTTATCACCGTAAGGGAAGGGTTAACAAAGAAGTCAGTGTACTGGATTTTCCTATCACATAAATGTTTCATCTTTTCTGCATTCATACACCGTCTCACAGAACAACGATTACTGTGACTTGAATTTTTTTCAAAATATCATCACTTGGTCCAACCATTCTTTCTTTGGTCTTTCTCTACCATACCTTTCACTTGTATTTACACTGTGACTTTATTTTGTTAGCCTTTTTTCATTCATTCAATCCACGTGCCCAAACCATTTCAGAGAACTCTTCTTCATCTTACTCAACACATCAGCCTTAAGGGGGTGTTCTACTCTAGAGGCGTGAATTTCGGACGTTTTCTCAGACTTTAAAAAAAAAAAAACAAGAAATATTTTTCTTATAAATTTTTTACAGTTTTTTAATTGATAATTTGAGAATGTACAAAAAAAATTTTGGAAAATAAAAATGAAAATTCAAGATGTTATCAGCTGTTATATCTTGTCATAAAAAAAAGGGAGTGAGCTGGTCGATATGATTGGAACTCTTTCGTAAATTTGAAACAAAAATCATACAAAGTTTCTTGATAAGAAATAATGTCGTTATTTCTTAACAATTGGTAATTTGGCGACTGTGAAAAAAAAATTTTTTTTTTTACCCTTTTTTTAAAAGTAGTAAAATAATTGTTTTGAATTTTCCAAGGTAGAAACGATAGGAAAATATTTATCAAAGTTTCATATCAAATTTGAAAGCAATCGGTAGGATAGAACTTGAGATTTTATGTCGACCAGGTCGAAAAAAGTTGTTTCGAGTCATTCCGGTGCGGCGTACTTCTTTCCTCATTTATAGCTATAACTTCGTAAATATTGAGAAATTAAAAATTTTCTTATGAGAGTTTATTTTAAAAAATCTAAACTTTAAGAATATGCAAAAACATATCATAAAAAACTATTTTTTCTAATTTCTCGAGTCGAATACCCCCTTGAGTGAACATTAATCCTGTACTTCTTTCTGTATTCTGTCATACATTGTCACCCTAAGTATTCTTCTCCAAAATCTTCCTTCTTTCAAAGTATCATTCACCAGATCCAGTCATACTACCTTGATCAAAAAGTTTTAGGACCGGCCACCGTGTGGCACTGTCAGTCACCCGATTGGAATTCTTTTTTTTTGTTAGGTTACCACATCTATCATTGACACTTCCCTCCAAATTTCAGCGTCATAGCTTGACATTTGTAAAAGTTACGCTGTACTGAGTACATCTACCTTTGTGCATGTTTTCGATCTTTTACAAGTTTGAAAATGGCATCAACTGTGCATCAACGAGTTTGCATTAAATTTTGTGTGTAAAACGGATTTAACGGTCCGCAGACCTTGGAAATGTTGGAGAAGTTTTTTTTGGTGGCACGAATGCTTAAGAAGTGGTCGTGAGTCGGTCGAGGATGACGAACGCAGTGGCGGTCGAAAACTGATGAAAACATTGATAAAATCAAAGAAATGTTGGCCGAAAACCGCAAATTGACCATTAGAGAGCTGGCAGAGGACTTGAACATCGCTTATGGATCCGCTCAAGACATTTTGGTTAGTGATTTGGGACTCAGACGTGTCGCTGCAAAACTGGTGCCGAAAGTCCTCAATTTCATACAAAAAAAGGACCGCATTGAAATCGCGAAAGACATGATTTCCATGAGTTTTTGACCAAAAACAACACGACTACTATCCAGCAGCCTTTGAATTCACCTGATCTGGCTCCCTGTGACTTTTTCCTGTTTAACTGACTTAAAAAATTGCTTCGCGGAACGCGTTACAGCACCCGAGAGGATGTCATGAAAAAATCGAAGACGGCTCTGATGGACATACTGAAAATTGAGTACCAGCGGTGTTTCGAGGATTGAATCAAGCGCTAGCGTAAGTGCGTTGCAGTCAATGGGGAGTACTTTGAAGGGGACCATATCGATTTTGATGAATAAACTTGTATTTTCGATTTTATGAATAAAGTCCTAAAACTTTTTGATCAAGGTAGTACATTCCTCGGTTTTTCTCTACCACGTCTTCCACTCATTCACTTTATATATTTGTTTTGTTAATCTTTCATCATTTGTTCACTCTACATATACAAACGATCTCTGAAAGAGAAAACACTCAATGATTTACCAGTGTTGAATTAAAATACTATTAGAATAAGAATTCAAGTATTTAAATTTTACTTACCGATTTATTTTAAGAACTTTTTTGTTCCTCCTATCAAATTTGTGCACTTATAGTTTTTTTGGCCATTTTTTGCCTGGATAGTATCAATTCACGTTTTTTGCCTGGATAGTATCAATTCACGTTTTTTGCCTGGATAGTATCAATTCACGTTTTTTGCCTGGATAGTATCAATTCACGTTTTTTGCCTGGATAGTATCAATTCACGTTTTTTGCCTGGATAGTATCAATTCACGTTTTTTGCCTGGATAGTATCAATTCACGTTTTTTGCCTGGATAGTATCAATTCACGTTTTTTGCCTGGATAGTATCAATTCACGTTTTTTGCCTGGATAGTATCAATTCACGTTTTTTGCCTGGATAGTATCAATTCACGTTTTTTGCCTGGATAGTATCAATTCACGTTTTTTGCCTGGATAGTATCAATTCACGTTTTTTGCCTGGATGCCATCAATGCCATTTGTGATTATTTTCTTATTTGAATTATTAAATATTTGCAAAATGATTTAAAAGATGAAAAAATAGTGCAATTCAAATGAGATGACTAATATTATATATTTTTTAAATCTATTTTAGCTGTGAATTTATAAGATAATTATTGTGTCTAAGTAATAAAAAGAACATTTTAATTTGTACATTATGTACGCCAGTGATTTCAATGAAAAGATCATATACGAGTATGTAATTGTCCTATTTTAATTTGTACATTATGTATGCCAGTGATTTCAATGAAAAGATCATATACGAGTATGTAATTGTCCTATTTTAATTTGTACATTATGTACGCCAGTGATTTCAATGAAAAGATCATATACGAGTATGTAATTGTCCTATTTTAATTTGTACATTATGTACGCCAGTGATTTCAATGCAAAGATCATATACGAGTATGTAATTGTCCTATTTTAATTTGTACATTATGTACGCCAGTGATTTCAATGAAAAAATCATATACGAGTATGTGATTATCCTATTTTAATTTGTACATTATGTATGCCAGTGATTTCAATGAAAAGATCATATACGAGTATATAATTGTCCTATTTTAATTTGTACATTATGTACGCCAGTGATTTCAATGAAAAGATCATATACGAGTATGTAATTGTCCTATTTTAATTTGTACATTATGTACGCCAGTGATTTCAATGAAAAGATCATATACGAGTATTTAATTGTCCTATTTTAATTTGTACATTATGTACGCCAGTGATTTCAATGAAAAGATCATATACGAGTATGTAATTATCCTATTTTAATTTGTACATTATGTACGCCAGTGATTTCAATGAAAAGATCATATACGAGTATGTAATTGTCCTATTTTAATTTGTACATTATGTACGCCAGTGATTTCAATGAAAAGGTCATATACGAGTATGTAATTGTCCTATTTTAATTTGTACATTATGTACGCCAGTGATTTCAATGAAAAGATCATATACGAGTATGTAATTGTCCTATTTTAATTTGTACATTATGTACGCCAGTGATTTCAATGAAAAGATCATATACGAGTATGTAATTGTCCTATTTTAATTTGTACATTATGTACGCCAGTGATTTCAATGAAAAGATCATATACGAGTATGTAATTATCCTATTTTAATTTGTACATTATGTACGCCAGTGATTTCAATGAAAAGATCATATACGAGTATGTAATTGTCCTATTTCTTTTTTATAAAAATACTTTAACAGTTGTATCTTTCGGAATATTGTACTGCGTGGTTTGATTTTATGATATTGACATTTCGAAATCAGTATCATAAGCAAAACCGTGCGGTGTAACACTCCGGAAGACCTAATACTCGTACAACTGATATAAATAATCGGGAAAGTCTCGAAATGTATTTGAAGTTTAAATAGATGCACTTTCTTTAACCTTTCCCTCCCTGTGCTAAAAAAATATGCGTGTTCCGGTGCTGTGTATTCAATACACATGTAAAAATGAGCTATTTAAAATCGGAACAATAATAATATTCATAGCCAATCGCTTAAATTAATTAAATTTTAAGTCAAAAGTGATTATAATTGAAATTGAATTGCTGATAATATGAAAAAACCCATCGGCTGACTTTCACAAAACGGACAAAGCGACCATGTCAAACGAAAGCCCGCGAGCTACTGAAGCGAGATAAGCGAGCAAACTGAGATTCTATATCTTACGTTCCCATATACCGAAGTAGAGTGAGACGTGAATAGCGCCGCTTCTTCACCCATAGCGTTTTTTTAGAATGAATATATCTACGTCACACACTGGCACACGTTTGATTGTATCGGTGAATTTATTCCCGATTTTTACAAAATATCTCTGATGTGGCCGATAAGTGCTAATTATTATTAATATTATTTTTTTCATTCAATGCGTAAATGTATTACGGAGGAATACCTAAAATCTGTACGCAATATTTATTATATTTATAGAGATATTCGTATTAAAGTTTTTAGAAGCAATGTGTACTAGTTACACATCACAGGGAAGGAAGGGTTAAAAGAATCTTAAAAAATTTTATAATCTACAATATTTATGATATAAGTTGACAGTTTTTTTATATTCTATTCATGATATAAGTTGACTGTTTTTTATATTCTATTTATAAGTTGATAGTTTTTTTATATTCTATTTATGATATAAGTTGACAGTTTTTTTTATATTCTCTTTATGATATAAGTTGACAGTTTGATAGTTTTATATGAATATGTTTAACAATCATTAATCTCAATGGTGTGTCATACTTAATCGAGTTTAATGATTGAACAATTCAGTACCTGACATAATTTGAAGCATGGAAATGTAAGAGAAATTGTGAATGATTTTAAAGAAATCTCCCTCATTTGTCTATGCATATGATCGTTTGACTAATAATTCCCGAATGCTAACGCGCTATTGTTCCCCAGAACATCACAGAGAATGTACTGGTTAACGAGGCATACTGGGTAACAGTAACCAGAGAGGTATATCATCGGCCTATACTCAGTAATAACACATATATTTTATTAAATTGTTGCCAGTATAATAATTACTTATGATTGTTTTTGACCCCTCCTCTTAGGTGCATATTGTCCCGCTAGTCTAGGACTTACTGTAAACAGGTCATAGGATCATAATCCCGTAGCAGAAGACATGAAACTAAATTATAGATTTATTACAGGATATTTTCAATGTTTTTATTATGTATAGCTAAAATTACTCTTGGCTAATAAATAGATACACAATTCTACTCGCAATCTTCTTTGGTTTGCCACTTTTTTGTAATGCTATAAAATTATTAAATAATAATGTATTCAAAGATCTTCTACATCTATAGTTACTTTGAAAAGGTACCACTGTTATAGCTACTTTTCAATCTAAAGTAGCGAGCTATTCAAACAGCAACTTCTATGAAAGAGTAGTTCTGGCATTAATTTACAGCTACTCTTAGGAAGAAATGCACGTAAATTAACAACACTGAGAACGAAAGTGTCGTGCCAGTAATTATAACACTGTGTTTATTTTATTTTTAATTTTAATTGAAGTAAGTCAGTCAATGATTATTCAAAGATTTCGGCGTTGTGGAACTCAATATTAGAGTGATTAATAAAAAAATACTTTATTATTCCATTAATTAAATTAATCCCTGCTACATGTATTTTTACTTGTTATTCCGAGGCTCTCTTCAGGCGGAATGATGCTGATTTGTTATGAGAGCAGCACTTATGATATATAAAATTGACTGGTGTCGTGTTACTTTACTATGGACCATCCAACAAAACATAAAGCCATAAGACAAAAACAAAAAGTAACTAAAGAATACAAAAACAAACATTTTTCCTTTACATTTATATTGTTAAATTTGAAAAAAAATGTTTGAATAAATTTTTTTTTAAATATCAATAGATCATAAACACTTGATGTGAGTGGTCCCTATTAACAGGCCACCGGTCTCATATAGCACTGCTCTCATAAAAAAAACGGATGCGTGAGACTCTCGCGTGGTAGAAGTGAAACTTCTTAGCTCCGTAAAAAGTTGATTTTATGCATTGCTTTTTTTACTTTTGTTTACGTTTTTTTTTTTTTTAGGATTAGGAAATGGTTATGTGGAATTTAATTCAAGAAAATCTCTTAATTAAATGAATATATATTTATTTTTTTGTTTTTAATAATAAATAATAATAATTTTAATAATAAATAATAATTTTAATAATAATATAATATACTTAATAATATTAAATTTATATTTTTTAATATTAAATATATTAATATTTTTATGTTGTTATTAATCATTAAATTAATTATTTTTTAAATAAATATTTCATTATTATATATTTTTATTGTATTATTTTTTATATTATTAATTAATTATATTATAATTAATTTAATTATAATAATTAATATTATAATAACATATACATATATTATTATTATTATATATTAAATATAAATTATGTATTAAATAAATATTGAAATAAATATGAAATAAAATCAATAATTATTAAATATATTAATATAATAATAATATATAACAAAAAACATTTTTTTTTATTATTAATAATAAATAATAATTTTAATAATAATATAATACACTTAATAATATTAAAATAATATTAAGTATTATTAATAATAAATAATTATTAATATTAAAATAATTAACAATAATTTATTAATAAATAAAATATTTAATAATAATGTATAATAATTTAATAATAATATAATACACCGTTTCACTTTTCGTGATGTTCTTGCCAATTTGCTCTACCGCACCTATAGAAGTTTCACTTCAAAAACCGGGTTCATTCCACCAGAAGTTAGTCTCGGGATAGGAAGTAGAAACATGTGTAGTGTAGTGAAAATTAATATGTCATTAGTGGAGTAACAAAGTAATTTATTGTTAAATATACTTATAGTGATGTTTTCATCTTCACTTATGTTTTGAATCGAGTTGACCGTCATCAAACACTATTAATAGTTGTCAGAATAAAATAGAAGTGAACCATTATTCAGTGGCATCAACTAGAATGAGCCAAGAGTAGTTTATTGACTTTTTTTTTAAGAAACAGTGAAAGATATTGACATCTGCAAGGATTTCCGTAGATTATTAGAGTTGTATTTTGTTGATTTTATCTAAAAAGTGTTACTAATAGAAGACCGCTAGGGTCTCCATACTTTAAGCGTAACAATACATTTTTCTACATAAACATTACATTATTTATTTGTAAAAGAACATTTTCCAGTGTTTTACCATAAGTGAACTTGATGTATGTTTTTGGTACAGTTTATGCTAAAGATGGTCTCAGTAGCATTACAAGTGAACGTAGTGTTTTTTGCTTCGTAGGTCATATTTTCAAATATATTATTTTTTTATACATACTATTCTAATATACATATTTGCTGTAAATAGTTCCAAGGAATTAATTTTCTTAGAAAAAATTTTATTCGCTAATAAATGATAATAGAATGAGATATTTTTCTAACGTATGTGTAGGTAATCATTTTAGATTGAATTTTGAAGAGTGTTTTTTTTTTTTTTTTGTGTGGAGAATTTTTGCAATTTGTAAATATTTTGTTGTATTTTATTTTTGAAAAATTCCCAATTGGTTTATAATAAAAAAAAAATCCCAATATATATGAATAAAAATCTTTTTTTTTTTTTTTCTTAATAAACACATATTTTAGATTAAAATGAATTATTTAAAAGTTAATACATTTTAAAATTTAATAGATTCGAATTACTTTAATAGTTTTTTAAATATTTATTTTAAACTCTTTAATTTAAATATCCCCTCTTTAATTATAATCGAAAGTTTTGTTGTTTTCACATTTCGATCAAATGCTATAATTTTATTACACTTCAATAAATGTTCCCGTAATAACATTTGTATATTTGCTTGCATGTAGACTCGAGTAGCCAATCTGCTCGGCGTGGCGGGTACTGACGTCCCCATTGAGGATATACAAACTCTTATGATGCCCCATCAGGTAAAATAAAACAATTCTACATTATTCTACTCGGATAAATAAAATATTCTCTTTTAAAATTTTAGAAAATATTGGCCTTACCTCGTAAATACAATGAATTCGATATTATTTCAGGTAGGTTACAGGCACACGGCGTTTTGAATAATAATAATAATAAAAGGACAATTTAAATAGTGCCGTTTACGGGGCCAACTCCAATTTGACACTCGAACCCACTATTATTGACAGATTAAAAAATAAATATAGATAAGAAGGTAGTGGCTGCGGCATCTACTATGTTCAAAAAAAGATATTTGGTAATAAATATGCAGAAAACTTACCAAGGAAAGTCTTCTGATATGTGATAGTAACACATTCGTCTTTAGGTGTAGTGTAATGTGTGTAGTATTCATATACGAGGCATATCCAGAAAGTAAGTGTACTGAATTTGTGTAGGTTACAATTTATTTTATTTAAACAAAAAAATTACGTGGTTACCGTAGTACATATGTAAGCTATTTTTCGACATAGTCGCCATTCCTCTCAATGCAGGTGGTGAAGCGGGGTATCAACTTTTTGATGCCTTCCTCGAAGTAGTTTCCTGCCAACCCCTCCGTCCACTTCTCCGGCTCCTCCTTTACCTCTTCGCCGGTTGAAAACCTTTTTCCACCCATGTGCAGCTTCAGGGAGGTAAAGAGATAGTAATCTGAAGGTGCTAGGTCAGGGGAATGCGCGGGATGGTTCAGGACATCCCATTTAAACGAGGAGAGCAGTTTCTTCGTGGCGTTGGCCGTGTGTGGTCTTGCATTGTCGTGCAGCAGGCAGACTCCCTTTGTCAGCATGCCTCTCCTCTTGTTCTGAATCGCCCTCCGCAATTTTTTTAGGGTCTCACAGTATCTTGCAGAGTTGATGGTCTCCCCTTGAGGTATATATTCAATTAAAATTATGCCTTGACAGTCCCAAAACACGGATGCCATGATTTTCTTGGCTGAAATTGTGGTTTTGAACTTTTTGGCGGAGGGTGAAGAGGTGTGACGCCACTGTTGAGACTGCCTTTTGGTTTCAGGCATGTAGTGTGCAACCCAAGTTTCATCTCCAGTAACGATGGAGCGGAGAAATTCATCTCCATGGAGTTTGCAGCGCCTCAAAAACTCTTGCCTTTTTACAAAATTTTGCACTTGGCGGGAGATTGGTTTGACATTTTTCACGAAACGTGTTGTCGCGTCGACACTTCTTAACGTACTGACCTCGAACCGGTCTTGTTGCGGAGGGGAAGGGTCAGGCTACACGGAAGTGTAGCCAACATGTCGAAAATAAAATCCATCCGGTCGAGAGAGCCTCAGTACTCTTACTTTCTGGATACGCCTCGTATAATCATACATTTTGATAAAGCCTTCCGAAAAGGGTTGTCTTCAAGTGCTTTCTAAAGCTCACTCGTACATACCACCCATACCTCTAACACTAAGAGGCAGATCATTCCACACCGCAGGACCGGTAATGGCAAAAACTCGATTATAATACCCCTGTCATAATGCTCCGCCCTATCGGATCAATTTGGGATTATCAATTTACTCTTCTCTAAAGAAAAATTTCTCAGACATAGATTCGAAAGATACCACAGACACCAGAGACAAAGTTTGAAATTGTCTGTTTTACGGTAGTCGGTTAACACACATTCTCAGACAGAAGAAAATTATAAGTTTGTTAGAATTATTGCTTTAAATTTTTTGAGATGATGCACGAATAAATGTGTGTAAATTATTCATCATCAGCTGTATAATCTAAACATTTCCTCGTCCGCCAGATATTTGTAATTTATTTTGCAGAATCTTTAATTTTGCGCTACCCATTTGGGAAACGCTACACAAATGGAAAGCTGAGACTGAAAAATGAAACTGAGAAGGAAATGCTACAAAAATGAGAAAGCTGTCTTTAAATGTGCATTCAGCTTGCATTGCAACAGTACCATTTTCCTTGCCGATAATTCTAATGTTAAAAATGCAGCCCTCAATGTTTGATCAGATCTTGTTATCTCGACTATCATCAGCATAATTTTTAATATTGAAGTATTCTTTAAATAAAATTGTTGTTTTTCAGTTGGGAGTTAATGGATATGCTTTTATCGTTACCAACAATGGGTTCATCTTGACTCATCCGGACCTCAGACCAGTGGTAATTAATATTAGTTTCGTTTTATATGTTTTATGTTTTGGTGAAAATGGGTCAGGGGAGAGTATTATTCTCATCAAACAACAGCGTGTGCTTTTTACATTCAGTCAGTTTGCACTATAGTTCGGAAAATGTAGGATGAGTCCTGTGATAGCTTACAAATTTTCTCCAATACAACCTTGTAACGATGTTTAGTAATTTTAATTATTTTATCAACTTCTAATACATAGCAAGTTATTTAGGTAAATACATTACATAAAACTAACAATAATGACAAATTAATACATCTTGTCACAAATTAGCAAAAATGTGGCAGTTCGTTAAAATCAAATTATATTTGGTGACGTTTGTCAAAATTCACTACGTTAGTCTGAATCGGCTAGGGATGGGGTATTCGATAATTGGATTTTCGATTTTTTCGATCGAAAAATCGATTTTAATTAAATGTTCGTAATTAGTATTAATTCATAGTGGATCTTGGCCTATTTAAAGATAGATACAAATCATACAATACATTAGAAAGTCAGTATAATGAGAATTAGAAATTAAAACGTCAGTTTAGAGAAAAACAATTGTTCAATTTATAAAAAAAACTATTCGATTTGTAAAAAAAAAAAACGATTTTACCCCATCCCTTTGTGACATGAGGTTTTAAACGTCACACGGTTCATCCTAAACTTTCCAAAATATAGTGTTGAGCCGCTGAATTTATTCAATAAATATTGTGACAGTTTGCAAGTTTAAATAAAGAATGGGCGATTGAATTAATTAAAAAACAGCCCCAATGTCCAGAAACCAAGTGAATGTAATGTTTTAAATACAGCAAATATTATATTGCATACGAGTATATCTATTTTCAGGGAGTCTGAAACATAACTTACACATTAAAATTATGTAATTAGGTTCATTAAATGGCAAAAAAAATTATTCAGTATTTTCATTAATATAACCCCAATACAAATCAAAGGTTACCTGTTCATGAATAAATAGGGGCTGAATATTTTTGACCTAAAAATCAAGCCTCCGCGATTTCGTTTTTGTTGCAGAGTAGACAATTTGTAGAGACTTGATTGTTGCAGAGTAGACAATTTGTGGAGACTTGATTGTTGCAGAGTAGACAATTTGTGGAGACTTGATTGTTGCAGAGTAGACAATTTGTGGAGACTTGATTGTTGCAGAGTAGACAATTTGTAGAGACTTGATTGTTGCAGAGTAGACAATTTGTAGAGACTTGATTGAATGCTATAAAATGTGGAGCAGCATTTATGATTGCTCATAATCCCGCCAAGATTTTCTTCTATTAGCCAAAACATATTTAAGAGGACTTCAGCTCAAATTTTCCTTAGTTGAATTCTACAATAATTCAAGAAAATATTGTTTTGTTAACCTTTCCTTCCCTGTGTTGGGTATCTTCTACACGTTGCTTCTAATAACCATCAATATCTCTATAAATATAATAAATACAAGGTTAAGATTTAAGGTATTCCTCCATAATATATTTACGCATTGATTTGAAAAATAATATTAATAATAATCAGAATTTATCGACTACATCGGGGGTATTTTGTGAAGATATCGGAAACAAATTCACATTTAAACGCTGTGAGTGCCTCGACCTTGTGTCTTGACGATAGGTGAATAGTATGCGGGAAGCGCGACACTATATTCGCATCTCACTCTTGCATACTCCACTGAATTGCGAGGAGCTGAATTGTCTCAACGTCGCAAGCATAAGCGTAAGCGCCGGGGTATGCAACCGACGTTCCGCGCCACAGTAGCTTCTAGGCTTGCAAATAGGTTAGACGTACGCCCGTTCCGTGAGCGTTGCCAGATGGTTTTTTAATGTTTACAGCAAATAAATCTCAATTATTATAATTTTTAACTTCAATTATAATTAATTAAGGGGATTATCTATGAATGTTCTTATTTTTCCGATTTAAAATCGCTAATTTTTGATCGCGTACTCACTACCCAACACCGGAGCACGCGTTTCAATTTTAACACCGTAAGGGAAGGGTTAACTGAATTGTGGAATCTTAGAACAAACTGCTTAATAGTATAGTGGGTGCTATGATGTTGGACCAGTGTAAAAACGATCTGGAGAAACCGTCGTACACACAAATCTAGAATCGCTATTTAGTTTCCTTTGCTTATATTATATTTATAAATATGCTAATTAAATTTGATTTTGATGTTAACGGCATATATGGTGCATGTCTATCGCTGGTGCCATCTTAGAAGAATGAGTGGGGCGGGGCAAGTAAGAAGCCCCCAATCATTTCATGGATGCGTACAGTTGTTTCACTTCTCAGTATTTATCTGTCTTGGTGCACTCTTATCACAATTTTTTAAATGAGCTGGATCAATTGGCTATAGTTAATTTCATTGGAGGAGAAAACCAAGTCACCAAAAGTATATTTTACAGGCAGAACATTTGAATGTTTAAATTCCGAAATGTTTTCATTGAAATCTTGAAATCTGTATTACTGACACTACAATTATTTAATTACTAGTTGCAACCTGTGAAATATTCACGGAAGTAAAACAAATTCTACATTTATGAAAATATATATTCATAAATAAAAAAATTGTTTATATACGAGTATATCATTTATACATCGTCCCCTTTTACACCAGTTCAAAAATTGTTAGCTAGGAATTTAAAATTCGTTCAGTATCACGGACCCACTGAGATTCAAATTTCGAATTACTTTCGGAGAGAATCCAAGTATTCCTCTCTCACTCTCTTGTATTCAAAATTCAATTCTCGTATTCTTTCTTTGGCGACAACCGTTGTACGAGCTTTGGCCTATTTATATTATGATAAGTGTAATTTGATAGTAAATATGGGTTGCTATACTTGAGAAACTGTAACATGGTCCCTGTGACAGTTCACAAATTGGCTCCAATACAACCTTGTAACGACGTTTAGTAATTTTAATTATTTTATCAACTTTAATATAAGCCTCGATTCTAATAAATATCAAGTTATTTAGGTAAATACATTACATAAAACTAACAATAATGATAAATTAATACATCTTGTTACAAATTAGCAAAAATATGTCAGTTTGTTAAAATAAAATTATATTTGGCGACGTTCGTCAAAAGTCGCTACGTTAGTCCCTATTGGCTAGGGATGGGGTATACGATAATTGGATTTTCGATTTTTTTTATGCATAAAATTAAATGTTCGTAATTAGTATTAATTCATAGTGGATCTTGGCCTATTTAAAAATAGATACAAATCATACAATACAAAACGTCACTTTTTTCGATATATAAAAAAATGATTTTACCCCATCCCTTTGAGACATGACTTTTCAAATGTCACAGGGTCCATGCTATATTTTCTTGAGTATAATGTAGAGTTGTCCAAAAATAAAGAAATGGATATTCCTTATTTTTTAGTAATCTGTCTTTTGTCTATATTTGTTTTATATCCCTAACTCTTTGGTGGGGGTCTGCTCCCTCACACTTTTTTGGTTTATTTAAATTTATTAGAGCACAGTTTATTACAGTTAGCGCCTATGATGTGTATAGTGATAGTAATAAAAGATATAGAATGATGATTAAATAATGGATATAAAAGTGAAGGAATCATATTGATGTTGTGTTGTGTATTGTGCACAGTTCCAGGGCATACTCAAGCCCAGCTACAACAGCGTAGACATGCTGGAAGTGGAGCTGGTGGATGACATGAGAGGTCCCAGGGATTTCAGCCCGGAGCTGGTTCAGGTCTGTAGCGGGACATTATTAGAAAACACTACTATGTTAACTAGAGACAGTGACTGTTAAAAACTCTACTTACATACATATCTTCATGCTATTTCCCTGTTGTGGATAAGGCAAAGAGGACAGAGCGCTAGATTTTCCTATCTTGACACAAATCCTTCACCTCTTCTATGGTATTATTATATCCATGCACGTTTACATACAGCTCCAACAATTTTTGAAGTGAAACTTCTATAGGCGCGGTAAGCCAAATTGGCCTGAACGGCACAAAAAGTGAAACGGTGTATTATATTATTATTTTTTTATTAAATATTTTATTTATTAATAAATTATTATTAATTATTTTAATATTAATAATTTTATTTATTTGATTATGAGAGATTTTCTGGAATTAAATTTCACAGAACCATTTCCTAATCCTAAAAAAAATAATAAAAATTGTTAACAAATGGCAAAAAAAACAATGCATAAAATCAACTTTTCCTAGGAGCTAAGAAGTTTTGCTTCTACTGCGCGAGATTATAACCCATCTGTTTTTTTTTTTTAATTTTTACAATTCCTTGTTTAAAAATATCATGCACTTGATCCAAAAATACTTTTCTCAGGTTTTCTCTATCACAACAGTGTATTAGTGCCAACATTGACGCATGGGAGTGAAACGTGGATGTGGAAAATTAATGAAAGGTGATGATTGCTGTGTTGATGTATGTTTGAGTAGAATATGTGGTATGTCGATATATGACGAAATAAGAAATGTAATTATTAAAGATTAATGTGAACTAAAAACAGATGTGTTAAGTAGAATGAAAAAGAGCATGTAGAGGTGGTTTGAACCTGTTGAACAGATGGATGATGCAAAAACTAACTAAACAAATTTATGCAAAGGGGGAGTCACGGCAGAAGGAAGACAAGTATAATTGGACCAAGTGAATGGAATATTATAAAAAGGAAAGGTAAACAGTAAGACAAACAGAAAAAGCAATATGAGAAGATGAATGGCTAGATGTGAAGGATTTGAAGGAAGTACGAGTGCTGCCTACCCCGATAGGGAAGAAGCCTGATGGTATGTATGTATTATATACAATATATATATATATATATATATATATATATATATATATATATATATATATATATATATATATATATATATATATATATATATATATATTTTTTTTTTTTTTTTGTTTGTATCACTAAGGTCTCGGCCACACAGGTAGGAGCCTCGATTGGTGCTTAGAGCTAGGCGACATATCCTAGCGAACCAACGCACCGCATACTATCGCAATGGCCACACTGCACGCTTCGCGCCATTAATCACCTAGTGAGTCTCCTAGCGAACAGACGCGTTGGTTAATTTACAAGATGGCGGAAGTTTTAATGACAGCTGTGTATAAAAGGGAGCCTTTGTGGAACCCATTGAGCAAATTATACAAAAATGTACCTGTAATAAAATCACTTTGGAATGAAGTTGCACAGGATGTAAATAAAGATAAGGTAAGCTGTAATGAAATTGGTTAGTTCTGAGAGTGGCATCTTTTGTTAATTCAACCGCTCCCAAATGTCAAATGAATTTGTGCGAAGCGCTTTGGTGTGGCCAAGCATGAAGTCACCTAGTCTATTAGTCACGTTGCACCTAGCGAAGCGCTTTGGTGTGGCCTTAGCCTTAAGGAAACTTGAATTCAGATGAAAGAAGTTTAAAAGTATTATCAACCTGGAAGTGGGTGAATCCACCAAGAAATGAGTTGAAGAACTATATTGCTTTACAAACATGCTACCAGTGATACTAGTTATACCATTGGCACAGGTGGTTTAATTTTGACTGTGTCTTTCTCAAAGCCAGCTATCCTGGTTGCTCCTGCATGTCACAATCTCAGGGGTAGTCCTTCGGGCCTTCTCCAGTCCAGTTGGTATATACTATATAATAATATAGTGAAAGATCCAGATTAAAATTTCTCAATATTGTTTCAGATTCGAAATGAAGTAATAAACCAGACCACGGGCAGTAAGTGGCTACCTGTCAAGTACCACTTTGATAATATGGTGAGAAGCTTTACTATCCATATTATTTTTACAATTATAAATTATTGTAATTTATTTTATTAAACACTGTTTATTCCACTTTTTGTAACGGTATAACCCTACCGGTTTCAAGGATTTCACCTTATCATCAGGGGAGCACAAACAAGACTGAATTCTGTTGGAATTGGGTTCCGGGCGGGGACTGGACTCAGGCTGGGGCAAAAAAGAAATACTTAGCAACAGTGGTGTGTATATACTTTTATGTGCGAACTGTGATAATTTCTATATAGGAAAGACAGGAAGATCCTTTTAAAAAAGAGATTTCATGAACACAAATCCCCCTTAACAAATGCTCTAATTTATCCTGAAATGGCTGATCATTGTCACCGTGAAAACCATACATTTTCTATCGATGATGCCAAATTCTTACATATTAGTAGTAACAGAAAAAAATTGGACAGATTAGAGGCCCTAAAAATTTTTAAGTCGGTACATTGAGGTGAACATCTGGCAAACACATATATACCAAGAATATCTCCGCTGCTCGCCAAGGTCGTCCCATGTCTCTCCCAGCCCCCAGTCCCCAACCCGAATGTTTACCATTAGAAGTGTGTATCTCGGTACCAGTTCAAACAAAATTCAGTCTTGTTTATGCTCCCCTGATGATGAGGTGTAAGCCTTGAAACCGGTAGGGTTATACCATTACAAAAAGTGGTATGAACAGTGTTTGATAAAACAAATTACAATGTCTTTAAACCTCCACAACGTTAATGCCTTAACTATAAATAATATAATAAATTATTAATTAGTTTCCAAGGCGAGGTTGTGTCCATTGTTATGCCATAGTCACATAACCGCATTTTCTAATAGGCAAACCTAGGTATTTTCTTAAGGGCGCCCAAAGATTCATAAATAGGTTATAAAAATATGTGTAAGAATGATTTATGGAAGAATTATTTCACGATAACTACTCCTGTTTAAAGCTAAACCTTGGCTAACTAATGATCTACAATATTTATTAACTGTTAATCCAAATATTTCATTTTTTTAAGTTTATGTATCCTACACCATTAATACACTCTTCCGCGGTATGAAGTTTTTCATTGAAACGATTAAAATTATATTTAAGATTCACGCTTAACCCTTACAGGCACAGGTAAACTTCACTAATTTTTTTAAGTTTATGTATCCTACACCATTAATACACTCTTCCGCGGTATGAAGTTTTTCATTGAAACGGTTAAAATTATATTTAAGATTCACGCTTAACCCTTACAGGCACAGGTAAACTTCTCTTACATACAAATGCTAAATTAACATATTTCCACTTCCTTGGTAGGTCAAGTAACTCCTGGTGAGGTGGTACATCTTATGTACCACTAGTCCATATTTCTACTGGTTCTTCTAATGTACCACCAAATAATGCCGAAATACATCCATGTAAAATTAATTTTTAACCTGAATATAAATTTACCACAATTACTGAAGTCAATTTTATCACAACACAACTATTTTTTATTAAAATTTAATACAAATATATAACGTTTTCTTTTATACGCACAAGTCGGCACACCAAGAACAACTAACTGTCAATAATATTAGAAGCTAAATGAATTTGAACAGGACCAGACCTGCAGCTGTGCGGATATGAGTCTAAAGCAGTGCTCCGCAACCGGTGTGCCGTGGCACACTGGTGTGCCGTGGCACACTGGTGTGCCGTGAGCCGGATACAGGTGTGCCGCGGTCAAATTCAATGTACGAGTATTTGACATTTTACAATTTTTCATTATGTATTTAATACACAATAACTGGTGCCAACTGTTGAAAACTGCGTAGTGTGCTTTGTACACACCATGGCCGCACCAAATTAGTCATAGACAAAGAAAAATGACCCTTATGCGCGTCACTGAAGACTCATGCCTAATTTAAGACCTATATATTTTAGCTTTTGGTGTGCCGCGGAATTCTAGGAAGAATTTTGGTGTGTCGAAGGTGAGAAAAGGTTGCAGAGCACTGGTCTAAAGTATTATATTATGGGAAGTGGTACATAATCTGAGCGTTCGTGCAGCAATAGAGAGAGGTTTAATAAGTGGTACATTGCGTGTACCATTGTGCAGTACTGCGTCAAAAAAAGGTGGTACATAACGTGGACCACTAAGCCTGTAAGAGTTAAACAAAACAGATACCGCATAAGCTATATTCTCAATAGAATCAGACATAACGGTAAATATGGAATTGAATGACATCAAATTTGAATTATGTATTAAGGGGTGGGGGTGAGAGAGGGTGCAAGTGACAAACTGCTTAGGGGCACTAACTGTTGGCAGATAAAATGTTTAGTGTGCCAGTATTATTTTACAAAATGGAAAATCTATGCGATAAGTTTTTCATCGAAACTTAAAAATATATTTAAGATTCATGCTTAAACAAAACAGATAGCACATAAGCCATATTTTCAATAGAATCAGACAAAACAGTTAATATGGAATTCAATGGCATTGTATAATAAATGCATTTGCAGAGAATAAAGCAAAATGTTAAGTTTAGTGGTTTGTTGTGTGGCGAAAAATATATCAATCTAAAGGGTAATCAATTTTTAATTACCCATTGGAAGGTTGGGGGAATGGAAATTGCAAATTGCCTAGGGGCGCTTTCTACGAGGTAAGTCCAGAAAGTAAGTGTACTGAGGCTCTCACGACCGGATGGATTTTATTTTTGACATGTTGGCTACACTTCCGTGTAGCCTGACCCTTCCCCTCCGCAACGAGACCGGTTCGAGGTCAGTACGTTGAGAAGTGTCGACGCGACAACACGTTTCGTGAAAAATGTAAATCCAATCTCCCGCCAAGTGCGAAATACGCAGCGTCATCCGTTATCTCGTTTGGAAGGGAAAACCTCCGGTTTAGGTTTATAATGAGGTGAAAACTGCATATGGCGATAAAGCTATGAATCGTACTAGTGTGTACAAGTGATGTCGCGAGTTTAAAAACAGTCGTACGTCTGTACATGATGATCAGAGGAGCGGAAGACCTTCAATTGTGACTGACGAAATTGACGAAATTGTTTTGGGACTGTCAAGGCATAATTTTAATTGAATATATGCCTCAAGGGGAGACCATCAACTCTGCAAGATACTGTGAGACCAAGAGGAGAGGCATGCTGACAAAGGGAGTCTGCCTGCTGCACGACACTGCCAGACCACACACGGCCAACGCCACGAAGGAACTGCTCGCCTCATTTAAATGGGATGTCCTGAACCATCCCGCGCATTCCCCTGACCTAGCACCTTCAGATTATTATCTCTTTACCTCCCTGAAGCTGCACATGGATGGAAAAAGGTTTTCAACCGACGAGGAGGTAAAGGAGGAGATGGAGAAGTGGACGGAGGAGTTGGCGGGAAACTACTTCGAGGAAGGCATCAAAAAGTTGATACCCCGCTTCACCACCTGCATTGAGAGGAATGGCGACTATGTCGAAAAATAGCTTACATATGTACTGCGGTAACCACGTAATTTTTTTGTTTAAATAAAAAAAATTGTAACCTACAAAAATTCAGTACACTTACTTTCTGGACTTACCTAGTACGTCCCATGCAAAAGTTTTGAAAGAAAATAAATTACAATTTACTTTTTCAAATGTCTAGTAATATTGAATTTATTATTAACATTTGATTTTAATATCTTTTCAGAAACGTGTGTCTCGTATCAAACGGCAGTACTTCTGGACAGGAATCCCGGATTCCCCCTTCTGTTTGGTGGTGGCGCTACCGGAGCCCTACGGACTGAACCGTCTGGCATTGCTGCCGCTGGATGACATACATCGCAGCCGTCTCAAGGGTAACAATGCCACGCACTACTTCCGAGACAAGAGGTGGAGGATACACCCTGAATGGTAAGTGTAATATGACACTGTCAATTTAAATGCATACTATCGCGCCATTTCCCTATCTGAATAGACAGAGAGAACAGAGTGCTAATGTTTCCTATTGCAACACACATATTAGGCTGTTTTCACATCCATATACCTTATCATACATTTCGTTCTTACAAAATATGTTTAATTTAATCCATCCATACTTTCCTCGGTCTTCCTGTACTACGCCTTCCATTTATATTTGCAATATATTTTTGTTTTGTTAGTCTTTCTTCATTCATTCGTTCCATATGTCCAAACCATGTCAGAGTGCTCTTCATCTTACTCAACACATCAACCTTGAAATCACACGTATTCTGTCATACATTGTTATTCCATGTATTCTTTTAAGCACATGTACAACGTTATTCGGCTTTTTTTAGTATTGTTCCACATCCACGTTTCATCCTCATACATCAAAGACGATACTAAAATACTCTTGTGGACTATCATCTTGGCAGATTTTGTTACTGTCCGGTTCGAGTAAATATTTATTTTATTTAACACTTTTATTGCAAATACAATCTGGCGGGCTTATTGCCAGGCGGAAATCTCTTCTAACCATCCAGACAAAAGTAAATGAAGCAAGTTACGTAGTCGCATAAATCATTAAAATGACTATCCATCCCCACGAAATTCATAAACACATACGTGAGCATATGTCCACGAACCCCACAAAGACAGACAATCACCCGAACATTATTTTTCATATAAAGTGAGATATCATCAATCAAAAGGAAAAGAAGGGATGGTGGAGAGGAAAGTAAAAGAAAAATCAGGAATGAAACACGTCATTTTGCTGACTAGAAATTAAAAAGTTTTTTCAGTCACTTCTTAAAGCATGCCAAGGACGGAGCGAGTCTTATATTGGTTTGTAGCTGATTCCAGAGTCACACTGCATGGGTATATACACATATGTTTTAAGTACTCCGTTGAATTTTTTTACCTATTGCTACATGCCGTTTAATATCCCTCGTAACTTCATCATCTGACAAAATACTACCTTAAAAGCAGAACTCTTCAACTTGATCTAATCTTTCATTACTCGCTCATATATTCACACTTTCCTATCACCATGACTTTCGTTACTCACTCATATATTCACACTTTCCTATCACCATGACTTTCGTTACTCACTCATATATTCACACTTTCCTATCACCATGACTTTCGTTACTCACTCATATATTCACACTTTCCTATCACCATGACTTTCGTTACTCACTCATATATTCACACTTTCCTATCACCATGACTTTCGTTACTCACTCATATATTCACACTTTCCTATCACCATGACTTTCGTTACTCACTCATATATTCACACTTTCCTATCACCATGACTTTCGTTACTCACTCATATATTCACACTTTCCTATCACCATGACTTTTGTTACTCGCTCATATATTCACACTTTCCTATCACCATGACTTTCATTTTTCACTCATATATTCACACTTGCCTATCACCATGACTTTCGTTACTCACTCATATATTCACACTTTCCTATCACCATGACTTTCGTTACTCACTCATATATTCACACTTTCCTATCACCATGACTTTCGTTACTTGCTCATATATTCACACTTTCCTATCACCATGACTTTCCTTTTTCACTCATATATTCACACTTGCCTATCACCATGACTTTCGTTACTCACTCATATATTCACACTTTCCTATCACCATGACTTTCGTTACTCACTCATATATTCACACTTTCCTATCACCATAACTTTCGTTACTCACTCATATATTCACACTTTCCTATCACCATGACTTTCGTTACTCACTCATATATTCATACTTTCCTATCACCATGACTTTCGTTACTCACTCATATATTCACACTTTCCTATCACCATAACTTTCATTACTCACTCATATATTCACACTTTCCTATCACCATGACTTTCGTTACTCACTCATATATTCACACTTTCCTATCACCATGACTTTCGTTACTCACTCATATATTCACACTTTCCTATCACCATGATTTTCGTTACTCACTCATATATTCACACTTTCCTATCACCATGACTTTGAACTCTTCGTAATCATTAAAGATAAAGTATATTAAAGATGGTACAGAAAACTTTTGTCACTTACAGGGACATACACTTTTAACCAGGTCAAGTTCTATGTGTAGTCATGTTGTTTCCGATTGATAAAGATCCCCATAAAGTGGTCTCCTCAGTAGTGTAGATCCTACCCATGGGATGTATTATCTTTGATGGAGTATCCATATTGCAGGCTGTACTGCCGGCACCACGAGCAGGTGTTCGCCACTCCGGAAAACCAGCTAGTGTACTTCTTAGAGAAGATGGCCCAACAGGGCTGGCACTGGCCCCTCAAACCGAGGCCTCCAGAGCACACGCACAGTGAGTACTTTTCCTACGTTAGGCTTTTTTCCTACGTTAAGATTTGGTTGAACACTTATAAAAGTAACGCTCAGGTGTTTTGAAGAATTTGGTTTACAGTAAAAGTATGTTTATTTGAAATTTAAGGTATCAATTTCACAAAAAAAATATTATGATTTCACAAAAACAATTTCACAAAAAAAATAATCAAAACAATATACACTTTTTGAAGGTACTTCCCAATGGCTGGGAACGTCGTGGCAATTTTTTTCTTACTGTAAAAATAATTTAACAAGTAAAGTTTTGTCGACATATTTCCGCAATATTGAAACATAACATGTGTCGACATTTTTCAAATCCAGGTATGGTTTGAAAAACGCAAGTTCAAACCAAGCAAAGCGGTATTTTGTCCCTAATTACTGAAAACTATATATATAAAAATGATGTGTCTTTTTGAGAATTTCTTTATAGATGACATTGTGTTTTCAAAACAAATTTCCTAGAAATTCAAGTCTGTAGAAAAAATAAAGCATATTTCAATTTGGATTTACCCTAATTTTGACACAACACCGCATGGACATACCCGAGTTTGATTGTTGTTGACAGTACGACTACGCTATGACTGATTGGCCGTCTTGAATAATGGCGCTCTCTGATTGGTCTAAATAGACATGTCTGACTATGATAAAAACAACCTCGTGAACATATCTGAGTTTGAAAAAAAACTCATTTCAATCACCATTTTGCATTGATTTTATGAGGAGATATCTCATTTTGAAAAATACAAATTTATCCAGGACTATGTAAGCTATATTTTTGGTATATTTATCTCAAAAATGTCAATGTGGACATACCTGGGTTCGAAAAGCGCCGACACATATTTTAATGGTAAAATAAATAAAATTTGCTTATTATTTTTCATTGTCAGCCAACATATAGGAACATTATAAATGTCATTTATTTGATTTTGACTGGTCACTTGTTTATGTTTGCACATGCAGTAATAAGAGGCGTATCTGAAACTAAGTGTACTGAGGCTCTCACGACCGGATGGATTTTATTTTCGACATGTTGGCTACACTTCCGTGTAGCCTGACCCTTCCCCTCCGCAACGAGACCGGTTCGAGGTCAGTACGTTGAGAAGTGTCGACGCGACAACACGTTTCGGGAAAAATGTCAATCCAATCTCCCGCCAAGTGCGAAATATGCGGCGTTATCCGTTATCTCGTTTGGAAGGGAAAACCTCCGGTTGAGGTTTATAATGAGGTGAAAACTGCATATGGTGATAAAGCTATGAATCGTATGAGTGTGTACAGGTGGTGTCGCGAGTTTAAAAACGGTCGTACGTCTATGCATGATGATCAGAGGAGCGGAAGACCTTCAATTGTGACTGACGAAATTGTGGAAAAAATCGAAAATGCGCTCCGTGACGATCGCAGATTGACTGTGGATGAACTTTCTGCGATGTTTCCGCAAATCTCCAGATCTCTACTACACGAAACCATCACAGAAACCCTCGGATATCGGAAACTGTCCGCGAGGTGGTTCCCAAAACAGCTGACAAACCAACACATGTTGAATCGAGTGGAGGCCGGGCAAGAGTTTTTGAGGCGCTGCAAACTCCATGGAGATGAATTTCTCCGCTCCATCGTTACTGGAGATGAAACTTGGGTTGCACACTACACGCCTGAAACCAAAAGGCAGTCTCAACAGTGGTGTAACACCTCTTCACCCTCCGCCAAAAAGTTCAAAACCACAATTTCAGCCAAGAAAATCATGGCATCCGTGTTTTGGGACTGTCAAGGCATAATTTTAATTGAATATATGCCTCAAGGGGAGACCATCAACTCTGCAAGATACTGTGAGACCCTAAAAAAATTGCGGAGGGCGATTCAGAACAAGAGGAGAGGCATGCTGACAAAGGGAGTCTGCCTGCTGCACGACAATGCAAGACCACACACGGCCAACGCCACGAAGGAACTGCTCGCCTCGTTTAAATTGGATGTCCTGAACCATCCCGCGCATTCCCCTAACCTAGCACCTTCAGATTACTTTCTCTTTACCTCCCTGAAGCTGCACATGGGTGGAAAAAGGTTTTCAACCGACGAGGAGGTAAAGGAAGAGGTGGAGAAGTGGACGGAGGGGTTGGCTGGAAGTGGACGGAGGGGTTGACCCCGCTTCACCACCTGCATTGAGAGGAATGGCGACTATGTCGAAAAATAGCTTACATATGTACTACGGTAACCACGTAATTTTTTTGTTTAAATAAAAAAATTGTAACCTACAAAAATTCAGTACACTTACTTTCTGGATATGCCTCGTAATATGTTACAAATTAATATTCCGAGTTGTGAAATTATTAAAGGAAATTGAAAAAAAAAAACTTAAAAACCGCAATAATTTATATGAAAACACTGGAATACTTATGATATTGAATCCCAGGAATTGAACCGCTGGTTGGCACATAATGTATGGATCCGCGATTTACGTGGAAAATTACCAATTATTGGATTTTATAAATATTTTTGGGTGAAATAACATTACAAATTACAAAATATGTAGTTTTTTTTTCAATTAACAAGTTAATTTATTACGAAAAACTACTATGTGGACCAGTGACTTATGTGGAAAATTACGAATTAGATTTTATAAATATTTTTGGGCGAAATAACATTACATATTACAAAATATGTAGTATTTTGAATAAACAAAATAATTTACTATGAAAATCTGCTACGTGGATCCGTGATTTACATGGAAAATTACGAATTATTAGGTTTTATAAATATTTTTGGGCGAAATAACATTACAAATTACAAAATATGTAGTTTTTTCAATTAACAAATTAATTTATTATGAAAAACTACTATGTGGACCAGTGACTTATGTGGAAAATTACGAATTAGATTTTATAAATATTTTTTGTCGAAATAACATTACATATTACAAAATATGTAGTATTTTTTAATAAACAAAATAATTTACTACGAAAATCTGCTACGTGGATCCGTGATTTACATGGAAAATTACGAATTATTAGGTTTTATAAATATTTTTGGGCGAAATAACATTACAAATTACAAAATACGTAGTTTTTTTAATTAACAAAATAATTAATTATGAAAAGCTACTACGTGGATCCGTGACTTACGTGGAAAATGATTAATTATTAGGATTTATTAATATTTTTGGGCGAAATAACATTACAAATTACAAAATACGTAGTTTTTTTAATTAACAAATTAATTTATTATGAAAAGCTACTACGTGGATCCGTGACTTACGTGGAAAAATATTAATTATTAGGATTTATTAATATTTTTGGGCGAAATAACATTACGAGTTGCAAAATACAGTACAGGGCGGTAAATAATACACATCGGGCTTAAGAAAGAGACTGTCTGCCATAATTGGCTAACTTCGGCTTTGTAGAGTGTCGTCTCTGTCCCTAGAACGCTTGACAAATCATGACGGAACACGTGTATGAATGACAGAGACGACGCTCTACAAAGCCGAAGTTAGCCGATTATGGCTGACAGACTCTTTCTTAAGCCCAATGCGTATAACTTACCGGGTTTGGCGAATCAACAGTATATTTAATAGTTGATTTCTGAACCTAGAAAATGGTGAAAAAAAAACGAGTTTTTAATTATCGCCCTTCTGATTCAAGGACTTTAACTGTATTACACTCTTTATGCATCAAATGTCATTTATAATGGACTGTTATTCTAAATGTAAGAGTATTATTATTATCTTCAATTAAATGTAAGAGTGTTGTTATTATCTTCAAATAAATGTAAGAGTATTGTTATTATCTTCAAATAAATGTAAGAGTATTGTTATTATCTTCAAATAAATGTAAGAGTATTGGTTAATATCTTCAAATAAATGTAAGAGTATTGTTCAAACATAAAATTACTAATAGTATTAATTGAATATTTTAAATGCAGCAAATTCCAGCGCCGGTAAAGCAGAACCTAAAATGGAGAAGGATTTATATTTCTGTGAGTATTGGGTCCTTGTAGTGGCCACAGTTACTGCAACTGGTTGTGTGTTATTCTAGAGAATTTCGAGTAGAGGAAATAATTAGTTTTTGTAGATATAGAAACAGTTATAAGCTTGTTAGAATTAATGTTATCCTATTAGATTTTTTTCTTTTACTGTATTGCCTGTATTATATTTATAGTTCGGAAATTCTAAGATGAGTCGTGTGACAGCTCACAAATTTGCCCCAATACAAAACCTTGTAACGATGTTCAGTAATTTTAATTATTTTATCAACTTTAATATAAGCCTCGATTCTAATAAATAGTAAGTTATTTAGGTAAATATAGTACATTACATAAGGTTGTATTGGGGCAAATTTGTGAACAGTCACAGGACTCGCGTGTTACAGTGGGGATAAGGATGTAGGGGAAAAAAACATTTGGCATCCTCTCGGCCGGGCTTTTCCTCCTATTGAGGGAGGGGGGGGGGGGAGCTCATTCAATAATAATAATAATAAAATGACAATTTATATAGCACTGTTTAGAGAGCAAACTCTCAAGCGTGCTCAGACTCGGAACTCGAACCCATTTATATTGACGTTAAAATTATTACAAAATAAATATATATAAGTTAAGTGTAATGATAGGAAGGTAGTGGCTCTGACCATTTTAGATCAGGTGCTTTCTCTCATCTTCATATGTTCAGAAAAACATTTTTGGTAAAAAAAAAACCATTTTGATAAGAATTTCAAGGACGAGCTTGTTGATTTTTGTGAAAAAACAAAATTAAAAATGTTTTTTGAAAAAAAAAAAAAAAGATTTTTGATAAATTGAAAAGGTTCTGTAAATTTTTTAATTGTAAAATCAACAATCTCACTTATTTTTTCAAATGGCAACTCGATCAATATTTTTTAAATTTATAAATATAGACTGTTTCCTTTTCAAACATTCTGTCCAAACAAGTCAAAATGAGTTTTTTTATAAAAACATACAAAATATTATTATATCTGGACATATTCAAAGTCCTTGGTTATTTTTTTTTTTTTTTTACCTGGCGAGTTTATTGCCATGTGGCAATCTCTTCCAACCAACCAGAAAGATGTTTTTATAGGCCCTAAGTGTTAACCAGACTGGAATCCTTTTAAAAAAAATCTGGGTTCCAGCAGGGATCGAACCCGCAACCTCCGGATCGGCAGACAAGTGTCTTACTACCAGGCCACGGAGGTCGTCTTTACTTTCTGTTATTTTAAAAATAGCAGTTGACAATTTGAGAAGTTTTAAACTTTATCTCTCATTGGTCAGCCCAGTGGCATCAACTGCTGAATTTAGATTTATTTATCGCTCCATTCAGATGTGATTCTTGTAATTTACCGTATTAACCCGATTATAGGGCGACCCCTATTTTTTAATCTGCTTTTTGGAGAAAAAAAACATTTCCCTCACCATTATAATATTGTGAAAAATAGAATGCAAAATGTTTAACGAAAAATATTTATTAAAATAAAGTACAGTTACAGTGAAACCCCGTTTTTACGTGCCCGGAATTCACGTTTTCCCGCTATTTGCGTTTAATTTTTACAATCCCGTTTTATTTTAGTACATTTAGTACCCACCCGCTTTTACGTTTTTATTTCCCGCAATTTACGTTTGGAATATTTAAAATGCAAATCAATTTATAAACATATTTAATTAAATGCGCGAATATTTAAAATATTTGAAATTAATATTAGGATGCAGAAATGCATCCTAATATTAATAACCTGCAGCACTCATGGTCAAGGTTACACGAGTCGTGTAATACGATGCAATTGGTGGGAAGTTTAGCGAATCAGAGGCAGGCAGACTGTATAGGCAGGTCAATCTGTGCTTGTGTTTTAAACGTGTACTAACAATTTCAATTGTCAATTGTCGTGTATTTCGTGTGTCAATTTACATTTTTTCATTGAATCCCTTCAAATAATGTCTCGGCAAAGAAAAACATTATGGATTCAAGAGAAAAGGAAAATTATCGAAAAAGTGAATAAACACGTTGGTTCACGTGTTTCGCTCGCGCGTTATTTGGAGATACCCATTACAACTTTGGCTACAATAATAAAACATCGCAAATCGATTGAAAAAAGTTTTCCGATTTGCGTGATTATCTAAATAGAAAATAATTTTCAATTTTTTTTCTAACTCCGAATCTACGTTTTCCCTCCAATTACGTTTTTTTTTATCAGCCCCTTCAAAAACGTAAAAACGGGATTTCACTTTAACATTATTTGCCGTGATACCGAATTGTCTGGCAGCCCCAAAGTTGTTGGTTGTTTCTGCAGCACCGTAATCTTAAAATTGGAATCATGGTTTCTGCGTATTCCTTGATTCACTTGATTTTTTTGAGCTCCTCGTTTTTCAATATGGTCAGTCATAATATTTTTTCAGGTAGTAAAGATGTAAAATGAAGCACTGTTAAAAAAAAACACCTCAAAAACTGACAGAAATGACTACGCACAGGCTATGTGTAAACAATGACGCCTTTTGAACGCTCTCATTACAATTTCGCTAATCACGAGTAGTGAATTTATTGTTACCCATTTATTGTGACTTCCCTATTTACATATCGCCTTTTTAACCCTTCCCTTACGGTGATAAAAATGAAACGCGTGTTCCGGTGTTGGGTAGTGAGTACGCGATCAAAAATTAGCGATTTTAAATCGGAAAAATAAGAACATTCATAGATAATCCCCTTAATTAATTATAATTGAAGTTAAAAATTATAATAATTGAGATTTATTTGCTGAAAACATTAAAAAACCATCTGGCACCGCTCACGGAACGGGCGTAGGTCTAGTCTCGTTGCCAGCTCAACAGCTACTGCAGCGCGGCAGGGTTGGTGACTAAATCGGGCGTGGCTTACACTTGCGAGGTCGAGACAATTGCGCTCCTCGCTATTCAGTGACGTATGCAAAAGTGAGATGCGAATATAGTGTCGCGTTTCCCGCATACTTTTCACCTATCGTCAAGACCCAAGATCGAGGCACTCACAGCGTTTAAATGCGAATTTGTTTCCGATATTCAGAAAATACTTACGATGTAGTCGATAAATTCTGATAATTATTAATATTATTTTTTAAATCAGTGTAAATATATTATGGAGGAATACCTAAAATCTTAACCTTGTATTTATTATATTTATAGAGATATTGATGGTTATTTAAAGCAACGTGTAGAAGATACCCAACACCGGGAAGGAAAGGTTAAATAAAAACCTCGCCTTATAGTCTGACTAATACGATACGACTTGAGAAGCTGAATGTATGAATTATATTTAGTTATGTCGTTACTAACAAATATATAAGTGTTCAATGCTGAGTATTGTGGTCCACTGCTATGTCTCGAATTCGACACACCACCTGTTTCCATCACTCCTGGTCCTGAGCCATGTTGAATGCAGCGCTTAAGGAGGATCCTGTTACCTCCTGTATTTGATTCGTCCATCTCATAGGACACCTTTCTCTTGCTCGCCTTTCCTCAACTGTCCCTGTGATAACCAGCTTGTCCTGACTTCTTTCTGGCAACACGTCCAAAATACGTTACGATTCTTTCTCTACACGATCTCGAAAGTCGGTAGAGATAATTTTTTCAATTTTTCTGTTCGTGACATTTTTTGACCAGGCACAATAGAAAGTTATATTGGGTTTGCTATCAGCTATATTATATTTTAAGAGGATGTATTTATTACACTAAGTTTTTACACTAAAATCTTGACATACTTTGCAGTACTCCGAGGTCTGTCATCTCAAACAACTCATTTAACCCTTCCCTTAAGGTGATAAAATTGAAAGGCGCGCTCCGGTGTTGGGTAGTGAGTACGCGATCAAAAATTAGCGATTTTAAATCGGAAAAATAAGAACATTCATAGATAATCCCCTTAATTAATTATAATTGAAGTTAAAAATTATAATAATTGAGATTTATTTGCTGAAAACATTAAAAAACCATCTGGCAACGCTCACGGAACGGGCGTAGATCTAGTCTGGTTGCCAGCCCAAAAGCTACTGCGGCGCGGAGCGGTGGTGGCTTACTCCGGGCGTGGCTTACACTTGCGACGTTGAGACAATTGAACTCCTCACAATTCAGTGAAGTATGCGAAAGTGAGATGCAAATATAGTGTCGCGCTTCTCGCATACTCTTCACCTATCGTCAAGACCCAAGATCGAGGCACTCGCAGCGTTTAAATGCGAATTTGTTTCCGATATTCACAAAACACCTACGATGTAGTCGATAAATTCTGATTATTATTAATATTATTTTTTAAATCAATGCGTAAATATATTATGGAGGAATACCTAAAATCTTAACCTTGTATATTTATTATATTTATAGAGATATTGATGGTTATTAGAACCAACGTGTAGAAGATACCCAACACAGGGAAGGAAAGGTTAATGACTGTCGGTTACTTGATGCAGAAATTACGCCATCAACATATACAGTGAAATCTCGATTGATCATTCCTCGAATATTTTTTTTCCCGTGTGTATTGTTTATTTCATCAAGTCCCAAATTTATTCTATATAAAATACACAATCACATCGATCATTCCTCTATGTATCATTTTACCACAATATAAGTTTAGAATATCTCAGCTTTTTGTACATTTACTCGATAAATCCTTTGTCTAAAACAGGGGTCTCCAAACTTTTTAGCCTAAGGGCCACACTAAGTCCCAAGGGTCAAGACCTAGCTAGCCCATCATACCAAGCGTGCTGTGCGTTACGTATTGTTACGACCACTTACGACCATTCTAAATCTCATATCATTAATTACAGTTAAAATGTTCAATTTCATTATGTATGTCAGTTTGTTTCTTAATTGGATGTTAAATAAAAACATCTGATTATTATTTTGTATGATTTACTTACATTGTAAATTTTACAATGTAATCAAAATAAACTATGACGGACCGGATTGGCAGTACTCGCGGGCCGGTGTTGGCCCGTGGGCCGTAGTTTGGAAACCCCTAGTCTAAAATATTAAAATCATATTTCCATAACCATATAGCATAAATGTTTTTCAAGCTTTTTCTTATACGATAAAGATGCTGAAAAGAATGCCATTTGCAACATGGAAGAACTACTGTTTATTTATGGAAATAGAACCTCAAAAAAATTACTATTTTCATGGAATAAAAATGTTTTCTTTTTTTTTTTTGTTTTTGTTGCAACATAATTTTATTTTTATTTACACATTCATATACTCATAACAACGTTTATTTACACATTCATATACTCATAACAACGTTTATTTACACATTCATATACTCATAACAACGTTTATTTACACATTCATATACTCATAACAACGTTTATTTACACATTCATATACTCATAACAACGTTTATTTACACATTCATATACTCATAACAACGTTTATTTACACATTCATATACTCATAACAACGTTTATTTACACATTCATATACTCATAACAACGTTTATTTACACATTCATATACTCATAACAACGTTTATTTACACATTCATATACTCATAACAACGTTTATTTACACATTCATATACTCATAACAATGTGCAAACGTTTTTTAGGATATTGAATATTTTGGTATAAAACATTTTTTTTTCTTCATATATTTCCTTAAGTATTGTTTTCCCGTATTTATTGTTTAGTTCAATAAGTCCCTTCGAAAATAATATGTAAAAGTTTCACTGTATTGCAATAAGCATTTTCACTCTCCCCTTTTGTTTCGATACTTGTTTAAAGATGCTTGAGAAAAATGGAAACCCGCTTGTTTTCAATTTCATATATGTTCTTTTCAATGCCGAGTGTGAAAATATGATTCCAGGTGACCGCACATTGATACAGGCCGTAGTGTTTGACGCCCGCGTCACTGACTGGTTCTCCCGGGACATATCCAGCTCTAAAGACGAAAGAGGGTAAAATATTTTATTTTTATTCAGATTGAATACATTTAACTTCATGAAAACCATTATCAATTGTTTAATTTTTTTATAATTACAATATTAACCACTTAACAGTCGGATTTTTAACACGCGACGTAACACAATGACGAACTGTGAACGAATAAATTCTATACGAAAATACGAGGCATATACAGAAAGTAAGTGTACTGAATTTTTGTAGGTTACAATTTTTTTTATTTCAACAAAAGAATTACGTGGTTAGCGTAGTACATATGTAAGCTATTTTTCGACATAGTCGCCATTCCTCTCAATGCAGGTAGGTGGTGAAGCGGGGTATCAACTTTTTGATGCCTTCCTCGAAGTAGTTTCCCGCCAAACCCTCCGTTCACTTCTCCACCTCCTCCTTTACCTCCTCGTCGGTTGAAAACCTTTTTCCACCCATGTGCAGCTTCAGCGAGGTAAAGAGATAGTAATCTGAAGGTGCTAGGTCAGGGAAATGCGCGGGATGGTTCAGGACATCCCATTTAAACGAGGCGAGCAGTTCCTTCGTGGCGTTGGCCGTGTGTGGTCTGGCATTTTCGTGCAGCAGGCAGACTTCCTTTGTCAGCATGCCTCTCCTCTTGTTCTGAATCGCCCTCCGCAATTTTTTTAGGGTCTCACAGTATCTTGCAGAGTTGACGGTCTCCCCTTGAGGCATATATTCAATTAAAATTATGCCTTGACAGTACCAAAACACGGATGCCATGATTTTCTTGGCTGAAATTGTGGTTTTGAACTTTTTGGCGGAGGGTGAAGAGGTGTGACACCACTGTTGAGACTGCCTTTTGGTTTCAGGCGTGTAGTGTGCAACCCAAGTTTCATCTCCAGTAACGATGGAGCGGAGAAATTCATCTCCATGGAGTTGGCAACGCCTCAAAAACTCTTGCCTTTTTACAAAATTTCGCACTTGGCGGGAGATTGGTTTGACATTTTTCACTAAACGTGTTGTCGCGTCGACACTTCTGAACGTACTGACCTCGAACCGGTCTCGTTGCGGAGGGGAAGGGTCAGGCTACACGGAAGTGTAGCCAACATGTGGAAAATAAAATCCATCCGGTCGTAAGAGCCTAAGTACACTTACTTTCTGGATACGCCTCGTATATTCCGTTTGGAGAAAATAAGTTGAAACAAGATCTGCCCAAAGGACGCTCGGGAGAAACACTCCCAAGATGTCGAAACAAGATTTGCCCGAATGAGGCTCGGGCTCGTCAGTATAAAAAGAAACTTCATGCCTGAGTCACGCTCGGGCAAAACTGTCAAGTGGTTAATATGATTTAAGAAATTCTCCGTTAAAATGACAAAGTATTAAAATATTTATTATATTAAGTCATTTCTTCAATTAAAAAATAATTTTGTTCTTTCTGTAAAAGTTTTTAGTAATTAAATTTTAAAGAATTCTTAATGTACATGAGTAAAAGCTATTTTTTTCTAAAAGTAGGCACGGAAATTTCTATCTAAATATTGATTAAATTTGTTGTCGCAATAAAGTCTTTAGGTGACGTAACTTTTATTAATTGCACTATAGATACATATTTTATTATTGTGTATATAGTTAAATAATCTCCAAGCATTAAAGTTTACAGATCCATAGTTAAATAATCTCCAAGCATCAAAGTTTACAGATCCATAGTTAAATAATCTCCAAGTATCAAAATTTACAGATCCATAGTTAAATAATCTCCAAGCATTAAAGTTTACAGATCCATAGTTAAATAATCTCCAAGTATCAAAATTTACAGATCCATAGTTAAATAATCTCCAAGCATTCAAGTTTACAGTTCTATAGTTAAATAATCTCCAAGCATTACAGTTTACAGATCTATAGTTAAATAATCTCCAAGCATTAAAGTTTACAGATCCACAGTTAAATAATCTCCAAGCATTAAAGTTTACAGATCCATAGTTAAATAATCTCCAAGCATTCAAGTTTACAGTTCTATAGTTAAATAATCTCCAAGCATTACAGTTTACAGATCTATAGTTAAATAATCTCCAAGCATTAAAGTTTACAGATCCACAGTTAAATAATCTCCAAGCATTAAAGTTTACAGATCCATAGTTAAATAATCTCCAAGCATTCAAGTTTACAGTTCTATAGTTAAATAATCTCCAAGCATTACAGTTTACAGATCTATAGTTAAATAATCTCCAAGCATTAAAGTTTACAGATCCACAGTTAAATAATCTCCAAGTATCAAAATTTACAGATCCATAGTTAAATAATCTCCAAGCATTAAAGTTTACAGATACATAGTTAAATAATCTCCAAGTATCAAAATTTACAGATCCATAGTTAAATAATCTCCAAGCATTCAAGTTTACAGATCCATAGTTAAATAATCTCCAAGCATTAAATTTTACAGATCCATAGTTAAATAATCTCCAAGCATTAAAATTTAAAGATCCATTGTGAAATAATCTCCAAGCATTAAAGTTTACAGATCCATAGTTAAATAATCTCCATGCATTAAAGTTTACAGACACCATTTAATAAATATATATTTATGATTTTTTATTTAAATTATTGAACAAGTAGCTGGAATAAAAATAATAATATTTAAATGGGCTCTTAATGTCCATAGTGTTGTCCCTTAGTTTGTATGAAATGAGATACCCTTTTCGGTGATGGTCCCACTAAATGAGCTGATTTTGTTGACTAGCCCTAGCCCAATAACAATGCTGATGACATTGTTGCCGAGGTAAAGTATACACATATCATATATCTACATAATAACATTCCTTTTTAGAATTTATATTATATGGCAACAAAGATCAGGGTTTTACCTGTAATCTGTTTTTACAATGTTGTCTGCACATATGGTTTAAAGTGAGGTTATATAATATAACTTTTCAGTATATCTGTGAGTTTGCAGTTTTTTAAATATTTTATATACCAGAGGTGCCCAACCAGTCAATCGTGAACTACCAATCTATTGCAGTGTACTTTTAAATACATCTTAACATTTCCTTCCATTGCATGTACAAAAAAAATATTATTTTAGTCTATTCTTATAAGAAATATGACAAAAAAAATTATAAAAAATTGGATTTTTTTTCTGACCCAGTTTATCTGCAATTTGGTTAATGCAATCCCGAATAATCAAACGTTTACTGTATATTCATATTTTTTTTTTATCAAAATGATTTTGATATTTTCTAGAAAAAAATCCAGATATAAAATATTTGGAACCAACCGTGATTTACTAAAATTTTATAAATGATGAGTAACTACGTATTTTTTTCAAAAACATCCTCAGAAGTTTAATCATAACTTTTAATTAATGTAAAAAAATCAAGTAAACTGCATCGAAACACAGTAAAACCCCTCTAATAATATTTTATAAAATAAAAAATTGTTTATTTATCTGGTAAGTGAGAATAAAACACCAAAGATACAGTAGAGTTTTGCTTTACACATGTACACAAGGTTCTCTGTGTACTCGCTTAACAAGTTTCAAATGTAAAATAGGGGAAATAAATTTTTACATACATGAATTTCAGGTATACTACAATTCTATGGAAATGAGTCGAGGGGAGGGATATTTCAAACATATGTCACGACGAAACATAAAGTCCAGTTAACACTATATTACATTCATTGTACACTGACGGTTTTATTGATTGACAAGAAATAAGATATAATGAAAATTATAAAACTAGGGTATAATATTTAAATTACTTCTATATTTATTCAAATTATCAGTTGAAATTTGAAAATAAAATTACATTTGGCCTTTACATACTTAAAATTTTATAGATTTTTTTGTCTCTCTTGTCAGATATGCAATCTGATGGTTATAACATTTTACGTGGAAGACATTAACATATTTAACCCTTCCTTCCCTGTGATGTGTAACTAGTACACATTGCTTCTAAACACCTTTAATATCTCTATAAATATAATAAATACTGGGTTCAGATTTTAGGTATTCCTCCGTAATACATTTGTAACGATGGTCGCTATCAGTGTAGCATGTGTTCTATTAGGACGTGCTGATGATTTTGATATCGACATCGTTATCTTCGTTTTAGTTGATTCTGCGTTACTTCTCGTACAGAATCATCAATATAGCGGATTGCTTATGTTTAATTGTTGTGATGATTTTGATTGATATTTGTTTACTTATAGACTCAGGAATGCCGATATAAATCGATAAGTGGACAGCAGGTAAATAAATAATACAAGTCTTGACAGTTGAATGGACGACAATAAAAGTATCTTTATTTCGCAGAGTGCGGACAATTTATACCAGTGAATGAATACATGGGCGATATATATCTGCCTCGCTCTATGACATGAACTGGCGGTAGGTTAATTATTTATATTTGGAGATGGCTAGCCGATTTGCAGACGCTGTAAATAGTAAATATTGTCGTTGTTCGTAGTGTGTAACAATCATTGAATTCTTCATCGGTCATTGCCCCTGTATGTTTACTGTATGTTTACTATTAACAATAATTAATTTACTTTATTTGTGTTTTAACAATTCACTCGTTATTTTGACAATTAATTTAGGTAGGTACACATTTACGCATTAAATGAAAAATAAAATAAATAATAATTAGCACTTATCGGTCACATCAGAGATATTTTGTGAAAATCGGGAATAAATTCACCAATACAATCAAACGTGTGCCAGTGTGTGACGTAGGTATATTCATTCTAAAAAAAACAGTATGGGTGAGGAAGTGACGCTATTCACGTCTCACTCTCACTCTACTTCGGTACGAGTATATGGGAACGCAAGAAATAGAATCTCAGTTTGCAGTTGTGTTTTTTCCTTGGAGGTATAACATACACATTGTTAGTCCGTCTCAACTCTCAGTAGCTCTAGCGCATCCATTTGAGGTGGTCTCTTTGCCCGTTTTGTGAACGTCGGCCGATGTTTTTTTCATGTTTTCAGCAATTAAATTTCAATTACGAGTATTATCACTTTTGACTTTCAAATTTAATTAATTTAAGCAATTGGCCATGAATATTCTAGTTTTTCCGATTTTAAATCGCTCATTTTTACATGTGTATTGATATGTATTCAATACACATCACCGGAACGGGCACATTTTTTTAGCACAGGAAGGGAAAGGTTAAACATGTACATATTCTTCACAAAAAAACATCTTTATGGGGCAAGACGATGATCTGTTTTTTTTCATCTAAGTTCCATCCCACACAGTGGGGTCCTCTTTCCAAGTTCTCTCCTTTCTGTTGTAGACAGTACAAAATTCTCCTCCCAGAGTTTGGATGTCTTTGTCCACAACATTCATATCTATTCCATTCTATACTCTGTGTCATCTAAGTTCCATCCCACACAGTGGGGTCCTCTTTTCAAGTTCTCTTCTTTCTGTTGTAGACAGTACAAAATTCTCCTCCCAGAGTTTGGATTTCTTTGTCCACAACATTCATATCTATTCCATTCTATACTCTGTGTCATCTAAGTTCCATCCCACACAGTGGGGTCCTCTTTCCAAGTTCTCTCCTTTCTGTTGTAGACAGTACAAAATTCTCCAAAATTCCCCTAGTTCCGTCTAAGTTTGGATGTCTTTGTCCACAACATTCATACCTATTCCATTCTATACTCTGTGTCTATTCTGTACTCCATACATTATCGTCTGCCTAGTTCCGTCCAAGTTTGGATGTCTTTGTCCACAACATTCATATCTATTCCATTCTATACTCTGTGTCTATTCTGTACTCCATACATTATCGTCTGCCTAGTTCCGTCTAAGTTTGGATGTCTTTGTCCACAAAATTCATATCTTTTCCATTCTATACTCTGTGTCTATTCTATACTCCATACATTATCGTCTGCCTAGTTCCGTCTAAGTTTGGATGTCTTTGTCCACAAAATTCATATCTATTCCATTCTATACTCTGTGTCTATTCTGTACTCCATACATTATCGTCTGCCTAGTTCCGTCTAAGTTACGCCAAATCCGACATTGCAAATCCCTTGCTTTCAGAGCGGACTATTGTGGACAAAATTCCATACATCTCTCAGTTCTTGAATATCCTCTGCCACATGCCCATCAATATTTTATTTTGGCTATCGTCTCCTCTCTTTTTAAACCCTTGCAACATTTAACCGAAATCCTTCTTTTCTTAAATTTCTTTAATTTCTTTCTTAAGTTTAATTTTTTTACAAAGCTGCAGATTTGTAAGTTGACGTGTCCATTGTGAAATTAAAAATATACAGCGATGTCCCAGTTAACATGTTCCATTTAAATTAAATAAAAAAAAATACCTTGCTGCACATGCACAAGTTTTAATATGAATGACTGATAGAACTAGCTTAACCTTTCCCTTCCTGTGCTAAGAAAATCCGCCCGTTACTGTGCTGTGTATTCAATACACATGTAAAAATGAGCTATTTAAAATGGGAAAAATAAGAATATTCATAGCCAATCGCTTAAATTAATTAAATTTGAACTCGAAAGGGATAACAATTGAAATCTCATTGCTGAAAACATGAAAAAAACATCGGCTGACGTTCACATTGTCATTGGTCACAAAACCTCAAATGGATGCCCGAGAACTACTGAAGTGATAGAAGCGAGCGAACTGAGATTTTATTTCTTACGTTTCCATATACCGAAGTAGAGTGAGACGTGAATAGCGTCGCTTCCTCACCCATAGCGATTTTTTACAATGAATATACCTACGTCACACACTGGCATATGTTTAATTGTATTGGTTAATTTATTCCCGATTTTCACAAAATATCTCTGATGTGGCCGATAAGTGCTGATTATTATTAATATTATTTTTTCATTCAATGCGTAAATGTATTACGGAGGAATACCTAAAATCTGAACTCGGTATTTATTATATTTATAGAGATATTAAAGGTTTTAGGAGAAAAGTGTACTAGTTTACACATCACAGGGAAGGAAGGGTTAACTGATGTGTAAAATTAATTAAACATTTCCATTTCAGGGTGGTGAATTCTTTTAACCCTTATCAATTTTATTTAATGCTGCCTGAGGAAATATTTAAGATTGATAGAAAAATATTACTATTATAACAGTCATCAAAAATGCAAAATTTGCATATGTTTACTTTATGTCTGTGATTTTTAGTCAGGTTTCTGATATATGCAATACTTGTGTTGTACACAAATATTTTTTTTAGTAAATTAAACTTATTATGTGGTCTCTATACAATTAACAGAGAGATAGGTTTAGCGATAAAAAATATTCGTGTTTATAACATTATTTCAATGCCAAAAACAGAATTATATGTATAATTAATTCGTACCACACAGGCAATTTAATTATGCACATAATTCTGTTTTTGTCATTGAAATAACGTTATAAACATGAAGGATTTTTAACGTTATGCCTATCTCTCTTTGTAAGTTGAATAAATTAGTCAAATAAGCTTAACAATATGTGCGTTCATATTGTTTAGCTTATTTTACTAATTTATTCAATTTACAGAGAAATAGGTATAACGTTAAAAATCCTTCATGTTTATAACGTTATTTCAATGCCAATAACAGAATTATGTGCATAATTAAATTGCCTGTGTGGTACGAATTAATTATACATACAATTCGGTTTTTGGCATTGAAATAACGTTATAAACATGAAGGATTTTTAACGTTATACCTATTTCTCTGTAAATTGAATAAATTAGTCAAATAAGCTTAACAATATGTGCGTTCATATTGTTAAGCTTATTTTACTAATTTGACATATAGTGATGCTATACGTGTTTATTATAAAAAAAAGTTTTCCCCTAGATTCGAGTGATTTGGATATACAACCGTTTTTCATATAGTATGTACAATGTTTTCTATCTATCTAATGTAGAAGTTTGGTCCGCAGGAAGGAATTCATCCAGAGATTTGGGATACGAGTCGCGTTTGTGGCAACCCACAGTGGCCTTACGAGGTGGCAGTCCTTCCCATTGCCCGGCGAAACTGAAGACTCTGACATGTACATTTTTTCTTATTTTTATATGTATTTTTTTTCTCTCATGTCACATTTCAATATATTAGGAGTACAAATTACATCTGTCCGTTTCCAAAAGATGGCTCTGGCTGTTATGAATGGTTCATAGTGACAGCCGATTTTGGCGGTTTCAGAGAGGTTAGACATCTGCCAATAATATTCAGTTTATATCGCTTTGAGTTTCATGCAAAAACCTTGTTTTGTACAGTGTTGAAAATGTTGAATTTTTGTGTTAACTAAGCAGCATTTGCGGGAGGTTTTAATTTTCTGCTTTAATTGGAAGAAAAGTGCAGCTGAAGCCCATCGAATGCTTGTCGAAGTTTATGGTGACGCTGCTCCAACTGATAAATCATGTAGGGAATGGTTTCGACCAGGGCTGTGGAGTCGAAAAAAAAAAACACGACTCCGACTCCGATTCCTATATTTACCAACAACACGACTCCGACTCCATAACTCCGACTCAAAAAAGCTCAATTTAATCAGGTTGTTTCCTACCTTTGCATATAGCCATTTTTTTCATGTTATACGGATAAAAATAAAACAAGATCAAACTTAAATAATTATTTATTAGAATGTATTCTTAAAAACAACATTGCTTCTATTAAATATGTATTCGTAGAGGCTCTCAAATCAGAATTGAGAATTTTAAGAGCGGAAAATAACCGCTCTACGGATACTTGGGTTGGCGGTAATGCTGTAACGATCAATGCTGAATCTTTTACGATTTCTAGATACCGCTGTATTGCCATTTCAACATTTAACTTATAAGTTTGGTCAATTTTTTCCATTATTTTCAATGCATCATAAAATTCAATTTTAAATTTTGAAATAGAGTCTCCTTCATCTATATTGGGACTGTGATTCAAACGAGGACGTTTTAGTTTATCTTGTTCATTGAGATATTTTTCAAAATCGTCTTCAGATTCAGCGGTGTCGGATGAAGATGATGATACTTGGTGTACGCTGCCTGCTGTCGTCTCCTTTTCTAGTCGAAGGCCTTTCATACGAACGGTTAATTCAAACAGAGCGTTTTTAGCTCTATTTATTTGTTCTTCCGTCAATATGGATCGAACCATGGGGTCAACATAGATCACAGCCAACAGAATTTTCTTTCGACGTGAGAAAGAAGGAGACAAACACATTTTCGTAGACTTGATGCATTAAATGGATCTCGGTGATTCACCATATTGGCGCGACTTGCGCCTGCAAGTTTAATATTCGTGCACAATACACATTCATTATAATAATTAAAAAAAAATGTATTTTAAATTTTAACGAAAAAGTAGTCGGAGTCTCTCGTTTTTTACGACTCCGACTCCGGCCCAAACACCGCGACTCCGACTCCACAGCCCTGGTTTCGACGTTTCAAGGATGGAGATTTCAGCGTCGAAGACACGCCTCGCTCTGGACAGCCAAAAAAATTCGAGGACAAAGAATTAAAGGCATTACTCGAAGAAGATCAGAGTCAAACGCAAGAGGAGCTTGCAGAATCATTGAGAGTGAGTCAACAAGCCGTTTCCGTACGATTGAGAGCCATGGGAATGATTCAAAAACAAGGAAATAGGGTGCCTTATGAACTGAAACCGAGAGACGTTGAAAGGCGATTTTTCACTTGCGAGCAGCTGATTCAAAGGCACCAAAGAAAAGGTTTTTTGCATCGGATTGTAACTGGAGATGAGAAGTGGATATTCTACGACAACCCCAAGAAAAAAAATACTACCCTAAGCCCGGTCAATCGTTGCCATCGACCTCAACATCAACACCAAAACAGAACATACATGGTTCGAAGATCATACTCTGTATCTGGTGGGACCAAAGGGGTGTTGTTTACTATGAGGTGCTGAAACCTGGCGATTCCATTACGGGCGATTGGTATTGGCTACAATCAATTCGTTTGAGCCGTGCATTGCGAGAAAAACGTCCGGAATACGAGCAAAGACATGATAAAGTTATTCTTCTTCGTGACAACGCTCGGCCTTGTGTCGCAAAAGTCGTAAAAAAATATTTGGAAACGCTCAAATGGGATGTTTTACCGCACCCGCCGTATTCCCGGGACATTGCTCCTTCTGATTACTGGTTGTTCCGAAGGATGCAGCACGATTTGGCAGGTCACCGGTTCACTTCTTTCGTAGAAACCGAAAATTGGCTCCAAACTTGGATCGCCTCAAAAGACGAGTCAGTTTTTCGAGATGGAATTCGAAAATTGCCTGAGAGATGGGAAAAAGTAGTAGCCAGCGATTGACAATACTTTAATTGATCTGTTCATTCATTGTGTTTAGAAATAAATGAATTTTTGAACACAAAAAAACGGACCCAACTAATTTGTACACCCAATAAAATTGAACTTGGTTCTTACGAGCAAGGATATAAGGAGATCACTCTATAATGATTTTGATTTACGCATATTTGGTGTGGCCTTAGCCTAATCCATTTATAAAAAGCATTAGGCTAAGGCCACACCAAAGTGCTTCGCTAGGTGCTAACCTAACATATATGCTATGTAACTAATAGACTAGGTGACTTCATGCTTGGCCACACCAAAGCGCTTCGCACAAATTCATTTGACATTTGGGAACGGTTGACAAACGATGCCACTCTCAAAACTAACAAATTTCATTACAACTTACCTTATCTTTATTTACTTCCTGTGCAACTTCATTCCAAAGTGATTTTATTTCAGGTACATTTTTGTATAATTTGCTCGATGGGTTCCACAAAGGCTCCCTTTTATACACAGCTGCTGTTAAAACTTCTGCTATCTTTTAAAATCACTTGGTGATACAATAAAATTAACCAACACGTCTGTTCGCTAGGAGACTCACTAGATGACTATTCGTCACGTAGCGTGGCGCGAAGCGTGCAGTGTGGCCATTACGATAGTATGGGTGCGTTGGTTTGCTAGGATATGTCACCTAACTGGCAGCGTAGCTCTAAGCACCAAGTGAGGCTCCTACCTGTGTGGCCGAGGCTTTAACCCTTCCCTTACGGTGTTAAAATTGAAACGCGTGCTCCGGTGTTGGGTAGTGAGTACGCGATAAAAAATTAGTGATTTTAAATCTGAAAAATAAGAACATTCATAGATAATCCCCTTAATTAATTATAATTGAAGTTAAAAATTATAATAATTGAGATTTATTTGCTGAAAACATTTTGCGCGGAACGTCAGTCGCATACCCCGGCGCTTACGCTTATGCTTGCGACGTTGAGACAATTCAGCTCCTCGCAATTCAGTGGAGTATGCAAGAGTGAGATGCGAATATAGTGTCGCGCTTCCCGCATACTATTCACCTATCGTCAAGACACAAGGTCGAGGCACTCGCAGCGTTTAAATGCGAATTTGTTTCCGATATCTTCACAAAATACCCTCGATGTAGTCGATAAATTCTGATTATTATTAATATTATTTTTTAAATCAATGCGTAAATATATTATGGAGGAATACCTAAAATCTTAACCTTGTATTTATAATATTTATAGAGATATTGATGGTTATTAGAAGCAACGTGTAGAAGATACCTAACACAGGGAAGGAAAGGTTAATGAAATTTTAGAAACTTTTCAAACATTCTTAATTGCTTCGGTGACCAAAAAGCCTAGTAGTACTTAGAATGGAGAACAATAAAAGTGCTCGCTTAGCTTTATGACCCGTATAAAATTATGTGTCGTTTTATGACAAGCTTGTCCTTTTGGAGATGGGACGGTACTAAACAATAGTGCATTGGCATTTATTTTTAAATTGCTTAACCTGTTCACCGCGTTAAAAATCAAATTCCACGAATCCTGTGCGCGGCACAATTTCAGCGTTTTTTAATTTCTAAGTTTAAACACATATTTTTTTTAGAACCACTGATATTTGATTACAACACCAAGTAAACATGACACTTAAGTAATTTTCTGATAATAAATAATAGTCATTACTCTTAAGGAGACTCATTAAATAAAGGAGATAAACTTAACATTACGTAAAATAAACAAAGGAATGCTACGATCAAATCAATGCTTCATGACCCTCACCCAATCAAATGCATATAGCACTAGTAATGTTTATTTACGTAAGAGAGACTCATCGCAGGACTCGATCCGCGCGACAGGTCGTTAATGCTGGAAATATTGAGAAACCAAAAAAATTCAGCGCTCTGTTTATTCAACAATATCTCATAAACTAATATATTATTTGACAAGGTTTTCAGAGATTTCGCTAAAATAAAGATTATTTTAAATTTTAGTTCAATTTTTATTCCGGTTTTGTGTCATTTTTTTTAAGTATTTGTGATTTGAAACTTGGATTGTCGTCAGGTCACAGGCGTTTGTGCTCCCCGCAGGGAACACGTTAATAAAAGGGATAAGTAGTTAAAAATGCAATTTTGTTAATTGATTCCTGTTCTCAAGAAAATGTAGCACGATCCCTGTGACATTTGAAATGTCATATCTCAAAGGGATGGGGTAAAAGTCGATTTTTTTTATAAATCAAATCTTATTAGAATTAAATCGAATATTAGTATGAATTTTGTTCAATTAATTCAATAAAAATAATCATACCATACGAAAATAATGATTGTCAAAAAAATGTACGAAATAATAACGATGGCAATTTGAAATGGCCGTTTGGCGTGGCCATTTTTGTGGCCAATTAATTTAGGATTCTCACTAAAATGTATGTTTTATGATTAAATAAAATTATTTTTCGCTAAACTGACGTTTTAATTCCTAATTTTCATTATATTTAATTTCTAATGTATTATATGATTTGTATGTATCTTTAAATAGTCCAAGATCCACTATGAATTAATACTAATTACGAACATTTAATTTTATTATGTATAAAAAATATCCAATTATCGTATACCCCATCCCTAGCCAATGCAGACTAACGTGGTGACTTTTGACGAACGTCGCCAAATATAATTTGATTTTAACAAACTGACATATTTTTGCTAATTTATAACAAGATGTTTTAATTTGTCATTATTGTTAGTTTTATGTAATGTATTTACCTAAATAACTTGCTATTTATTAGAATCGAGGCTTATATTAAAGTTGATAAAATAATTAAAATTACTTAACGTTGTTACAAGGTTGTATTGGGACAAATTTGTGAAACGTCACAGGGATCATGCTACATTTTCTTTAGTATAGTAGAATCAACCAATCCAAGTATTTCGATAGAACATTTCATGTAGCGGAATGTCTTCTATGGAAAATTCTTCCATCCTCCCTGAAGCAAATCTCCAAATTGGTGAAGTTTTTTTTAATATACTTTAAAAGTCAGTTGTCGTCTGTACACCTTCTGTAAGTTAATACTTATGGGTTGAGCTAGTTAGGAAGTACTCTCGAGGTGATCTTAATGATCAGGAAACAGCGCTATACCAAATAAACAAAAAAAAAGTTTGATTTCATTCATTTTTTTCAGTCCTGAATTTGGAGAACGCTACCCCAGAGCCACAGATGAAATTTGGTATAAGCGTGCCGTTGAACAGCACTACATGGAGCCATCCAGCTTTGTGTACTCGGTGGAATTCGACGCGGGGGAACAGTACCCTCCCAAACCGGAGCCCGAGGGCGAGAAAGGGCGGGAGGAGGAGGTGGACCGTGTGGAGGCCAGCATGGAGGAGCCATGGATGAGTGGGCCACTCGTGACAGCAACACACGCCGTGTTCCACTCTGCAGAAGGGAAGTCCGCTCCTGCCGCTGTTGTTGGCTTCCAGTTCAACCACTCTAGTTTCCACGCTCTGTTTACCAACATTACATCTTCGGTATTTAAACATATCTTCTCTTATTGAATACATCCTTTTATTAATATTGTTTATACCACGGGTGGCCAACCTTTGGGTATTCGATAAAGTCTCATGAACCGCACGAGTATTTTTTTTATGTTTTATTTATAGTTAAGGCATTAACATTGTGGAAGTTTAAAGAACATGAACACAACTCATAAACACAAATCCGCCTTAACATATCCTCTAATTTATTCTGAAATGGCAATTAAGGCAATCTAATTATTGTCACCGTGAAACCATACATTTTCTATCGATGATGCCAAATTCTTACACATCAGTAGTTTTTTTTTTTTTTCTGGGATTGGTCTGCACCAAGCACTCGATCCCTCCACTCATCTCTGTCATCCGCCAGTCTCTTCATCTCCTGGTAACTGCCTCAGCGCACATCCCGGTCATCCGGTCCATGTAGCTATATCTAGGGCGGCCTCTATGGTTATTGCCCTCAATCATTCCCTCGACAATGGTAAGGAGCAGGCCTGGGTGCCTAATGTTATGACCTATCCAACTGGATTGTTGTTGGGCAACTCTATTTAGGAGTTGCCTTGTTTCTCCAACCCCGCTCAATAACTCGTCGTTTCAGATGTGATCTGACCAATGGACCCTGGCCATGCGCCTGTAGCACCACATCTCAAAGGCAGCCAGACGCCCGGACTTGCTCTGGCTGATGGTCCACGTTTCGCAGCCATACAGTAGCACACTCTAGACAAGAGTTTTCACTGAATCCTTCCTAACATTGATATCAATGTTAGGAGATTCAAATATCTTGGATTTCTTGTTAAAAGCAACTCTTGCCTATTGGACCATACTTATTATTTCTGCCTTTGATCGGCCATCTTGGGATACTCTGCTGCCTAAGTAAATATCAGTAGTAACGGAAATAAATTGGACAGATTAGAGGCCCTAGAAATTTCTAAGTCAGTGCATCGAGGTGAACATCTGGCAAACACATATATCCCAAGAATCTCTCCGCTGCTCGCCGAGGTTGTCCCATGCCTCCCTCAACCCCCAGTTCCCAACCTGAATGTTTACCGGTAGGGTTATACCGTTACAAAAAGTGGAACAAACAGTGTTTGATAAAACAAATTACAAAGTATTTTTTTGAGTGCATGAGGGCTGACAAATGCGCACATTGATTTTTTTCATTGAATATGAATATGATTAACATTATACGAGTGTCATATTACTAAATACCTAAATAAATTATATATAAGTATTATTTTGGATACCTGTTACGAGTAAATATGTATCTATGTATTTTTTGGGTCACATTCAAAGAATATTTTTCAGGTCTGTAAATATGAAACAGGATTTTTTTATAGAAAATACACATTTATTGTATGAAAATGGTAAAATATTTTTTATTTAAAGTATTGCTTATCGCTAGCTACAATTTTTCCCATCTCTCTGGCAATTTGTGGATGCCACGCCAAAAAACCTCTTGCTCTTTTGAGGCAAACCAATCATCAAGCCATTTTCGTAAGAAGTGAAGAGACTGTCGGCCATAATCAGCTAACTTCGGCTTTGTAGAGCGTCGTCTCTGTCACGCGATGACACCCATAATGACTGACATATCGCGACGGAATATGTGTATGAATGACAGAGACGACGCTCTACAAAGCCGAAATCAGCCAATTATGGCCGACAGTCTTTCTTAAGTCCGGTGTGTTTTATAATACTTACCGCCGGGTACCATGCTTGCTGGCATGTAATATTGGGTGTTAACATAAGTTGTGTTCGTTTTTTTCCAATTTAAAACTGAGCACCAAAAGTAAAACAAAATGGTAAAGGTTATACGTCATTGGAAAGAAAATTTTCTGCTCTATGAGATATTGTGTTTGCTTTTACGTTACATGTATTATTTTATTTGATTACAAGCCTTCAAAATGGAATGGCAAGTAGATGAAAGTGAGCATTTTCGACACCTCCTTCTGTTCACGTTCAATCGGGGGAATAAACCTGCCAAAGCTGCTCGCGATATTTGCGAAGTGTATGGTGAAGATGCTATGAATGAAAGGACAGCTCGTCGACAAAAAATGAAAGGACAGTTCTTCACCAGTAATGATGCGGTAAAGGAACCTTTGCTTATGGCCATGCGTAGCTCGATGACGCGCGAGTAAACCAGCAGAAATTGTCGAACGTTGATTTTTGTTGTTTTCACTCAAAACATGTGGAACCCGAGCGCCTAACTTCTGGACTTTTCCCATTGATTTAAGATGGCGATAGACAGTCATGTGACTACAATTCATCTGCTCAGCCAATTCTATGGTGGTTTGAAGGGGATCTTCATGAATAATATGGTTTAAACAGTCCTCATTGAAGTTCACTGGTCGTCTGGAACGCTCCATGTCTTTCAGGTCGAAATTACGCTCTTTGAAACTCAACGAGCTGTCCTTTCATTCGCAGCATCTTCACCGTACACTTCGCAAGTATCGCGAGCAGCTTTGGCAGCTTTATTTTCTCAATTGAACGCGAATAGAAGGACGTGTCGAAAATGTTCACTTCCGTCTACTTGGCATGCCATTTTGAAGGCTTGTAATCAAATAAAATAATACATGTAACGTAAAAGCAAATACAATATCTCATAGAGCAGAAAATTTTCTTTCGAATGACGTATGACCTTTACCATTTTGTTTTACTTTTGGTGCTCATTTTTAAATTGGAAAAAAACGGACACAACTTATGTTAACACCCATTATATTGGCGGTCACGCCTCCAGGGCCGACTACTGTGTTGATTTATGATTTGCATGGCAAATTTACAATTATTATAATTAATAAAAATTTTGCTAATTACAAAATATGCATTTTTTTTTAAATTAATAGTAGAATTTATTATTATAAGTCGATTTGGGGACTTAGAAAATAGTGAAAAATACGAATTATCGTTCTTCAAATTAACTGACTTTTACTATAACATCTTGATGAATTTCAACTTTTTTTTTTTCAGTGTGGAGAATCGCCACTTTGTCCTAAAACATGCAAGTCTCCGGAAATGGATTGCTTTGTGATTGATAACAATGGCTTTGTGGTAGTCAGTGAGACCCTCTCTGAGGCTGGCAAGTTTTTCGGGGAAATCAAGCCACCTATTATGAGGCAGCTGGTATCCGAAAAGATCTTCAGGAAGATTCAAGTCGTCGACTATCAGGCAGTCTGCGCTGACAGGATCAGAACTCAAAATCCTGCCAGTAAAATTATGACGGTAAATATTTTTTATATGGTAGTACAACATATATAGTACTCGGCGGTAAGTAATGCACATAGTTTGTAGAGCGTTGTCTCTGTCCCACGATGCGCTAACTGCATCGTGACTATGATACCGTACTGTTAGCGCATCGTGCGACTGAGACGATGCTCTACAAACTATGTGTATTACTTAACGCTGGGTAATATACATGATAGGAGATACATAAATTGATTATATGAATATGTTATTTTTTAAATCTGCCATTAATAGTTGTTTCAAATGCAGAGTTAGTGTGTCCTTATAGAGAACTTGCTCTCTTAATGGCACTATATAAATTGTCCTTTTATTATTATTATTGTCAAATATCAGGATGATTTGGTTATTAGGAGAGAATTAATTGCAAATGATTGATGAAAGATTATACAAGTCTGCGGATGAAAGTGCATAGAGAGGTAAATTGAAAAAAGCGTGACTGGATCAGGTGGTTCCGATTTCAAAAGATTCAAAAGATTAGTTCTGATTTCAAAAGATTAGTTTCGATTTCAAAAGATGAATTCCGATTTCAAAAGATTAGTTCCGATATCAAAAGATTAGTTCCGATATCAAAAGATTAGTTCCGATTTCAAAAGATTCAAAAGATTAGTTCCTATTTCCAAAAATAATAATAGATTGTGACAGATTACACGAGGGTTGTAGAACTTTTTCATGTTGGAAGGTCGCGTTGAAGGAAGGAAGTTAGCTGTAGCCTAATAAGCCGCATTCAAGATACTTCAATTAGATCCACTTCAAAATACACATTATTTACTGTTATGTACTAACTTCAAAAAATGTTTTTTTTTTTTTAATGTAATACAATTGGTTTTAAGACCAATAAATCCTCAAAATAGTGTTATTGCTTATGTTTTGGAAATTTATTATCGTAATTATTTATTTTGACGTACGATGATGATTCCATTATATAACAAAAATATATACCGTATTTTACGGACTATTAGACGCACTTTTTTCTTCAAAAAATTGTCTCCAAAATTCAGGTGCGTCTTATACTCAAAATTAATATAAAAATGTCCAGTGTTTGATTTAAAATTCCCGCCAGTCTTAAAAATGGCATTATATTCGATGCCACGGGAAACCTTTATCTGGCAACATTGGATTCAACTGGCAGCAGCAGTGCACCGATGCGATGAACATGAGTTGCGGGGATTTACGAGCTTGCTAACACTGTCTTCCTCCCGCCCCGCCATCACAAACCCAGAACATTGTCTAGCCTATGATGCGTCATTGCAGTCTACGGTGCCAGTGAACTTGAATTGAAAGTGATTTGTGTTATCGGTACCAGTACAATATTATTGTTAGTAGCTAGTTTCGCAATGGAAAAAAATAAAAGGTATTCATATGAAGTGGGCTATAAATTGAAAGTAATAGCATATGCGGAAGAACATGGAAACAGAGCAGCTGAGCGGCATTCCGGCCCTCCACCAACAGAAAAAATCATTTGCGATTGGCGGGCTAGTAAAGAAGAACTGAAAAAAATGAGGATATTATTGTTAAATCTTTCAAAAAGTGCGGCATAAGTAACACTCTCGATGGCAGTGAAGACCATCGTATATATGAAGAGGACAATGATGATGATGAAGAGGAAGAAGAAGAAGAAGAAAGTTCAGATGAGGATTTTCAGGGATTTTAAAGGTCAGTTCGGTTTTATAAACTAAGAATTTTTGTTTAGTCTGGCTTTGCAATCTAATAATAAAAATGGTAAAAGTGTTATTTTTTTTTTGAATTGCCTTAAAATTAAGGTGCGTCTTATAGTCCGTAAAATACGGTAATGGAATCATTTTGTTAATTTTAAAGTGGACTAACCTGTAAAAGTTGACTTGGTTGTGACTGCTTTTTATAGGAAAGAATAAGAATATTTGATTGCACCATGAAGGTGCGCACGTTCAGTCGATGCTTTAGATGGAATCCATCATCTATGTCCTTAACCCTGGAATGGTAACGCCTTTTTCCCACACATAAATGGTAACGCGTAGTCTCTCGGACTACTCCAGGGAAAAATATATGAAAACGATGTAAAAATTGCTGGGAAGACTGCGTGATCGTGTAAGGAACACCACAATCCGAGAGGTTTGCGAGGTACAAGATGTGGTCAGATGGGGACGACAGTGTCGACGATACTGGTACCAACATGTACAGAGAATGAATTCCACAAGAATTCCATACATATCTCTGCATGGGGTGCCGGATGGACGACGTCCGCAAGGGAGACCCCCGAAACGATGGAGAGATAGCTGGAGCTCAGCATCACAGGACAATCCTGCAGTAACAGACTCTTGAGAGTCTACAGAAAGCTTAAGAAGAAGAAGATGTAAAAATGAAATATGACTAATTAACACATGAACCGTATAGAATACTATGTTTTACATACATTTTAGGGCTTTTAGTCCTTTTTAGACATTTTCGGTGCACTCTACACACAAAGTCCCTCGGTGTTCCATGCAAATGTGCTTGCTACATAGGAGGGCACTGGAACCGGGTCATTCTTCTTTTTTTAGCAGGGAAAATTGCACAAATCTTACTTGTTCCTGCTTCTCCTTGAACATTTTCAGCCTGAGAAGTTGATGGACCAAAAACATCTTCAATATTGCGTTTAAGATTTCTGGACAGGTTTGGCAGTTTTTGTCTCTCCTGAATGTGTGGAGTTGTTCTGTCTTCATCACAGGGATTGTAGTCTGGGTCATTGTCAGTGTTATCAGCTTCAGTATCTGTGTTGTGTTCAGAAACTTCATCCTCTTCCTCTCCAACACCGACCATTTCATCATCATCACTTTCTTGTCCTTCATTGTCACCCCTTTCTAGTTGCGATAGCACTTAGTTAATTTCCAAACTAGTGTTCAGTACATCACCCATGTAGTTTTAACTATTTACAACTAAAATATCACTATAACTAATTATGTATACAAAAAAAATTCAACTATTTAAATATTTACACACGGATGAAAAAATAACGTAAATGGTAACACATAATCTGACAGGGGACAGAGGGCTCACTGGACTGAACTATGCCGAGTAAACAACTTGGAATGCCGATTGATATTGACCTTGACTAGGAAGGGGAAGGTACTAGAAGTGGGGTTGCGGTAATCCCTCTCCTTCCCCTCCCAGACCGGTATTTATAGGGAACGTCACCTGAGAGACTACGCGTTACCATTCTAGGGTTAAGGGTGTCTTGATTTGGGTCATATAGGAAAATTTTGGATTCATTCAATCAATCCGAAATTATCTCGCAAGGTGGATCTGGTGCACCGTTTATTCTTTTATCATAAATTACAGATATCATCATTTTTTATATACAATATTTAATAATTGAGAATATTTTGCGTTTGCAGCCATTTGTGCATCTTCAGCAGTTAATAAGTTGGCTGGTAACGTACATCTTCTGGATATGGCAACACTCCTTCCTGAGCTCCGAGGCATATGGCTACTCGTACCCCAACGAAGAGGGTAAGTACTTCTCTCTCTGCCCCCTTGCACTTTGCATCGTACCGTGTGTGGACATGTCTCCGTGTTGTGTGTACGCCTCGTAAACTGCTCGGCTCCAACTTTCAACACAAATACTTCATGAACGTTGGTTGACCGAGATGTGTGCTCTTTCTTTCTCTTAACAAATGGCGATTTCTTCATTTATTTCTATTCCATATTTTATTTCCGTGGTTCCAAAGGTCCGCAAAGCACTAATTCTGGCCCTTGTAGGTTTTGAACAATTTTAACAAGGAATAAACAATCAAAGAATGCAAAAGGTTTCAAACCTCAACATTTTTTTCTGCATTAATACTGTTGAATTCTAAGAATTATTTGTATAAAGTATTCTAATTAATTTGTTAAAATTGAAATGTTTCCGTAAATATACGACACACTTCGATGCGGGTGGTCCATAGTAAAGTAACATGACCTATACTCAAGAAAATGTAGCATGGTCCCTGTGACGTTTGAAATGTCATGTCTCAAAGGGATGGGATAAAATCGTTTTTTTTTTTACAAATCGAGTAGTTTTTTTATAAATCAAAATATTGTTTTTCTCTAAACTGACGTTTTAATTCCTAATTTTCATTATACTGACCTTCTAATGCATTGTATGATTTGTATCTATCTTTAAATAGGCCAAGATTCACTATAAATTAATACTAATTACGAACATTTAATATTATGTATAAAAAAAAATCTAAAATCCAATTATCGTATACCCCATCCCAAGCCAATGCAGACTAACGTAGTGACTTTTGACGAACATTGCCAATTTTTTTTTGATTTTAACAAACTGACATATTTTTGTAATTTATTTTTAACAAACACTGTTTATTCCACTTTTTTGTGACGGTATAACCCTACCGGTTTCAAGGCTTTCACCTCATCATCAGGGGAGCGCAAACAAGTCTTGTTTGCGCTCCCCTGAAGATGAGGTGAAAGCCTTGAAACGGGTAGGGTTATACCGTCACAAAAAAGTGGAATAAACAGTGTTTGTTAAAAATAAATTACAATGTCTTTAAACCTCCACAACGTTAATGCCTTAACTATAAACAACATATGACATATTTTTGCTAATTTGTAACAAGATGTATTAATTTGTCATTATTGTTAGTTTTATGTAATGTATTTACCTGAATAACTTGCTATTTATTAGAATCGAGGCTTATATTAAAGTTGATAAAATAATTAAAATTACTGAACGTTCTTACAACGTTGTATTGAGGCAAATTTGTGAAACATCACAGGGACCATGCTACATTGTCTTTAGTATAAGCACCACTCTCATAACACACGGGGATCATTCTGCCTGAAGAGAGCCTCGGGATAGGAGTTAGAAATACATGTAGTGTGAATTAATATAATAAGTAGAATTATAAAGTTGTAATTTACTGTTAAATATTCTCATATACAATAATTAATGTTAAAGAAAAGAAGAAAGAAAATTATATTCACCTGCTGTGTGGTTTTTTGCTTGCATCATATTTAAAAGTATTTATTTTAAATTAAATAAAGAAATGTACATATAATTAACATTTTCCTTACTACTAGGTTAGTCAAAAAGTTTTGAAAGCGGAAATGAAAATACATTTTTTTTGGGGGGGAAATCACTTTTATTGCTCAGTATAGTCTCCCATAAGATCAATACACTTGGTCCAACGATCTTCCAACTTTGTTGTCCCATCACGGAAGTGACTTTCTGGAAGGCCTGCAAAATACTCCTCTACGACGGCTATAACCTCTTCGTTTGATGAAAAATGCTTTCCACGAAGGAATTTTTTGAGGTGTGAAAACAGCCAGAAGTCAGAGGGAGCTAAATCTGGCGAATAGGGTGGATGCTGCAACAATTCGTACCCCAATTCACTGATTTTCGCGATGGTTTTTTGAGCTGTGTGAGCAGTTGCATTGTCTTGATGAAAAATGATTTTTTTCTTATGCAAACCGGGTCTTTTTTCACAATTTTTTTCATCCAACTGGTCCAAAAGGTCACAATAATAATCAGAGTTGATTGTCTTACCAGTTTGGAGATAATCTATCAATAAAATTCCTTTTGCATCCCAAAAAACTGACGCTAACACCTTCTTGGCCGATTTCTGGACACGAACTCGCTTCGGAGCCAAAGTGCCTGGTTCACACCACTCCTTAGCCTCTTGTTTTGATTCAGGATCATGGTGGTAGACCCAAGTCTCATCCATAATGATGAATCGACGCAGAAAATACTTTTTATCCTTTCGAAATTGCTCCAAATGTTGCTCAGAAAGTCGCATTCGAACGTGTTTTTGTTGCATTGTTAGCAAATGCGGCACCCATTGTGCACACAGTTTTTTGAAACCCAAAACTTCAGCCAAAATATGCCATGTTGTTCCATGTGAGATGCCTATGGTGTCAGCTATCACATCCACAGTCGATCTATGATCTTCCAAAACCATATCCTGTATTTTCGCTATGATTTCTGGTATTGATGCACTTTTTGGACGTCCTGAACGTGGATCGTCTTTAACGCTTGTACGGCCACGCTTAAACTCCAAAACCCATCGGTAAACGGTTGGAAATGAAGGAGAAGACTCCTTTAATACTTTCACCATCTTTGCATGGATCTCAGTAGCCAATAAACCTTCCAAAACAAAGAATTTAATCACTGCACGATATTCGGATTTTTCCATTGTTAAAAAATATACTGTCACGTCAACTTCAAATGGCTTGTAAACAAAGAATGAATTGACAGATCGAAATGAAATTTTGAGTACGTTCTTATGAAAGATGAAATATTAAAATGGCGTAGAAATTTTGATTTTTCTACTGCTCCATAGATGTCGCTTTCAAAAATTTTTGACTAACCTAGTATTGATTGTCTATGTTATATAAAAAGAATGTTGAAATCAAATTTCCTCTTTCCTCCACTTATTTCTTCGATAACTCCTTCTGAATAAATATTATTTTAAATCTAATTATTTTTTTTAAATAACTTAACTCCAACACTTTCTCAAACAATAATAAAAAAATAGCCGATTAATATATTACAAAAAAAAAAAAAAAAACAAAGTAGTTAAAAATAATTCAAGAATAGCTTTGTTTCAAAATCTGCATTTTATCTTATAGAGTATGTTCTCCTTAAACTATGTAATTTTCATAGATATATTAATCACATAATGATATTAGAACATTAGATCTTTGCCCTAAAGTAGAAAATTATCTATGAACTTGAATTTTTGTAGGGGCCCTGCTGTACAGTTGTTAGCGCCCTTGGTAGTGTGCTCGTGAACTTCCGTCTCTTTCAGACAACTTTTAAAAGAGAGAGAAAGAAAACTTCATGAATACGCTACTGAATACACTAACAACCCGTACGTGGAGACCTGGCCTGGTTGATTAAATCTTTTCTTTATGGTTTTGCTGTAATCATATAAACAATTTTCAATTAGCTTTAGAGTTATAATGGTATAAAATATATAGAATATTGCACATTGAAAACTTGTTTGTATAAATTTATGGTACAATACAACCTGAGTTAAATAGATTTTTTTCCAATATTCTTTTCTTTCCTTTTTTTTGTGTCATGTAACTTTTGACACATACTCATTAGCAGGTCAGAAAATTTGAATTTTGTCGGATTATTTGAAGGTTTTTATTAATAATTTTTAAAATTGACCCATTTGATTTTGCGGTGGTTTCTTTTCAAAATTATTCTCTTAAAAATGCAAACCCCTATTTTGGTTTTCAGAAGTTGTTTCTCCAACTGGTGAGTTACCAATTGGCTTTGTAGACGAGCTTTATATCTAGAGATTTTTTTTCCAAATTTTTAACACTTCTAGTGATACTTAAAATATTATATAATAAAAAGGGAAGAATGCTGAATATATATTTTTTTATTGATCGTTATTATTTAATACGAGCATGTTTCATTTACTGCCTTTTCCAATTTTCTTATTTTATTTAATATATAAGTAAATAAACTGATTGAATGAATAAATTGTAGCGATACATTTTACAGACCCAATGTACGAGTAAAAGAAAGTAACTTAAGGTTTCAGTATTCATTAATTTAGTAGCGATACATTTTACAGACCCAATGTACGAGTAAAAGAAAGTAACTTAAGGTTTCAGTATTCACTAATTTAGTAGCGATACATTTTACAGACCCAATGTACGAGTAAAAGAAAGTAACTTAAGGTTTCAGTATTCAGTAATTTAGTAGCGATACATTTTACAGACACAATGTACAAGTAAAAGAAAGTAACTTAAGGTTTCAGTATTCACTAATTTAGTAGTGATACATTTTACAGGCTCAATTTACAAGTAAAAGAAAGTAACTTAAGGTTTCAGTATTCAGTAATTTAGTAGCGATACATTTTACAGACCCAATGTACGAGTAAAAAAAAGTAACTTAAGGTTTCAGTATTCATTAATTTAGTAACGATACATTTTACAGTCCCAATGTACGAGTAAAAGAAAGTAACTTAAGGTTTCAGTATTCAGTAAATTTCAGTTTTCAGGATTTTATGAAATATCTGTTTAAAAAATTATTGTTCTACTAAAAGTGATACTTAACATCCCGTATTGTGGAACAGTGTACACACCATAATCCGAAATGCGCAATATCCAAGCGAATTTCATCAGATAAATGATTCTTAATATTATTAGTAATACAGAAATACCTTGTTTTTTTACCTCTGTAAATGATATGTCGCTCTAAAGTAAATGACAAAAACAATTATTTTAACAACAAAAGTGTTATCCTATTGCTAAGTCAAGTTTCATGCGTTAGATGATTTATCAGAAAGTGATCCAAACTTCTTTTAACCTTTCCCTTCCAGTGCTAAAAAAAATTGCCTGTTCCAGTGCTGTGTATTCAATACACATGTAAAAATGAGCGATTTAAAATCGGGAAAATAAGAATATTCATAGCCAATCGCTTAAATTAATTAAATTTGAAGTCAAAAGTGATACTAGTTGAAATTTTATTGCTGAAAACATGAAAAAAACATCGGCCGATGTTCACAAAACGGGCGCAGAGACCACTCGTATGGATGCCCGCGAGCTACTGAGACCCGACTCGGAACACTAACACTGCGTATGTTATACCTCGAAGGAAGAAACAACTGCGAACTGAGATTCTATTTCTTGCGTTCCCATATACTGAAGTAGAGTGAGAGTGAGACGTGAATAGCGTCGCTTCCTCACCCATAGCGGTTTTTTAGAATGAATATACCTACGTCACACACTGGCACACGTTTGATTGTATTGGTGAATTTATTCCCGATTTTCACAAAATATCTCTGATGTGGCCGATAAGTGCTAATTATTATTAATATTATTTTTTCATTCAATGCGTAAATGTATTACGGAGGAATACCTAAAATCTGAACCCAGTATTTATTATATTTATAGAGATATTAAAGTTTTTAGAATCAATGTGTACTAATTACACGTCACAGGGAAGGAAGGGTTCATAAAATTTTATTCACTTATACCGCTCTTTTTTAGAATTTTTGTAATATGTATAATATAATTATACTTTGATACATTTACATAAACTTTTCTTTTAAATTGCATTTTAGTAATAAAAAAAGTTTTCAGTTGAAAAAAAATCTATTTTTTTTTTTTTAGAAACCTTCCCCTGTACTTTGCACGTTATTTTTACCTCCGTTAATGATTATTCTGTTAAAATAACGGTTTTGAAGATCATATCCCTTAAGTTGAACGAGGTATTACTGTATTTCATTGTAAACAGGACGAAAATCATTTTCATGATATACACTGTTCTATTCAGTTCACTTAGTATGTGTCCTGTTGATAAACTCGCATTCAATTTTCCAAATTGAGGATAACATCAAAGGTGAATTGTTATTTAATAGAATGATTAAATCAGTGCAATCAACCTAACAGCAGTGGTACAGTAGTTTAGATGAAAAGTAGCTGTACAGTAGTTTAGATCAGTGCTCTGCAACCTTTTCTCACCTACGACACACCAAAATTCTTCCTAGAATTCCGCGGCACACCAAAAGCTAAAATATATAGGTATTAAATTAGGCATGAGTCTTCAGCGACGCGCATAAGGGTCATTTTTCTTTGTCTATGACTAATTTGGTGCGGCCATGGTGTGTACAAAGCACACTACGCAATTTTCAACAGTTGGCACCAGTTATTGTGTATTAAATACATAATGAAAAATTGTAAAATGTCAAATACTCGTACATTGAATTTGACCGCGGCACACCTGTATCCGGCTCACGGCACACCGGTTGCGGAGCACTGGTTTAGATGAAAAGTAGCTGTACAGTGCTACTTTTTCGAAGTAGTATCAAGAACTAAATAATTAATTAGAGAAATTACCTGTTTTCCACCCCGGGGGCTGTGGGCTAGATTCCCGTTGGTACCCTGATTTTTTAAAAAGGGTGCGAGTCTGATTTTCATTTTCGTTTTTTTTAACACCTTTGTGGTTGGTTGGAATAGATTGCCATATGGCAATCAACCCATCAGGTTGTATTATATACAATTGTGTAATACTGTACAATAATTCATATTGTAATTTATTTTTAACAAACACTGTTTATTCCACTTTTTTATGACGGTATAACCCTACCGGTTTCAAGGCTTTCACCTCATCTTCAGGGGAGTACAAGCAAGACTAAATGCTGTTCGAATTGCTTGTACTCCCCTGAAGATGAGGTGAAAGCCTTGAAACCGGTAGGGTTATACCGTCATAAAAAAGTGGAATAAACAGTGTTTGTTAAAAATAAATTACAATGTCTTTAAACCTCCACAACGTTAATGCCTTAACTATAAACAACATAATTCATATATATTTATATATTAGTAACGGAAATAAAATTGGACAGATTAGAGTCCATAGAAATTTCTAAGTCAGTACATTGAGGCGAACATCTGGTAAACACATATATCCCAAAAATCTCTCCACTGCTGGCCGAGATCGTCCCATGCTTCCCTCAGCCCTCAGTCCCCAACTATTAAAAGCGTGTATATCGGTACCAGTTCGAACATAATTCAGTCTTGTTTGTGCTCCCCTGAAGATGAAGTGAAAGCCTTGAAACCGGTAGGGTTATACCGTTACAAAAAGTGGAATAAACAAACAGTGTTTGATAAAACAAATTACAATACAATAAATATTTAGTAGTTAATAACTAATATTTTCCTGAAGGAAAACACAAATCTCTAGAGAATTATTGGATAATCATAAATAAAATGTAAATGAATGTAGCATTAGGTCTACAGAATTAACTGTTAAACTAGTCTAAGTGCCTCATTTAATTTCTTTTATTTAACATTGTGTATACCAGTGTTCCCCAACCGGTGGTCCGCGGCCCTGTGCCGGGCCGCAGAGACTTTCCGCCGGGCCGCAAACGGTATGCCAAATTTCAAGAAATTCGCCACGCAAGAATATTAAATATAGGATTTTCATCCATGTCCTCAATAAAATCGAAACAAAGGGAAAAGATTGGACATGAATGCAGCACTTCGTCTGTCAGAGACAGCACTGCAGCTAAGAATATCCAATATATTAGCAAAGATGCAACAGCAGGTTTCGCATTAGTTTGTTGCAAAAACCCCATTGTTTTTGTTAAATTTTAATTGTATCAGACAATGTTACAATTAAAATTGTTTAACTGTTATACGTATTTTGTCAATTATAGTTACATATGTCCATCTGTCACAATATAAGATTAAAAAAATATTCAATAAAAAAAAACATTTTTATTTCAGTATTAGTGGTCCGCGAAAATTTTTTCCTTTTTTTACCGGTCCACAGGTCTAAAAAGGTTGGGGAACACTGGTGTATACTCATACATGAACTGTAAGAAAACACATGCATGTTTTAGCACCTGTAACTGTCTTGTTAACATTTACTGTATTCAATAAAACTCTTGCACTTTTAAGTTTTTTCAGGAGAAACGTGCATTATATGGATTTCATATTTAAAAATTATTAATGCATTATATATTTTTTTTTATGATTTCCTAATCGGATTTCTTCTGTACAATTTATGCTCGTAGGCACTGATAGTATTTCATGGTAGCACTCATTTGATCTTTAGACACCAATTATCTTGGAATTTTAGGGACATTGAAAAGTGCGCATCAACTTATTTAAGTTAATACTATAACGGCATCCTTTGCAATCTATGGTTTCTATTTGTATAAATATATAGTGGAATTATTCCGTTTACATGGGTTCCAGGAAAACAGTGTATAAATGAAAACTGCTTAACCTTTCCTTCCCTGTGTTGGGTATCTTCTACACGTTGCTTCTAACAACCATCAATATCTCTATAAATATTATAAATACAAGGTTAAGATTTTAGGTATTCCTCCATAATATATTTACGCATTGATTTAAAAAATAATATTAATAATAATCAGAATTTATCGACTACATCGTAAGTATTTCGTGAATATCGGAAACAAATTCGCATTTAAACGCTGTGAATGCCTCGATCTTGGGTCTTGACGATAGGTGAAGAGTATGCGGGAAGCGCGACACTATATTTCCATCTCACTTTTGCATACGTCACTGAATAGCGAGGAGCTCAATTGTCTCAACCTCAAAAGTGTAAGCGACGCCCGAGTTAGCCACCAACCCTGCCGCGCCCCAGTAGCTATTGAGCTGGCAACGAGACTTGATCTACGCCCGTTCCGTGAGCGTTGCCAGATGGTTTTTTAATTTTTTCAGCAAATAAATCTGAATTATTATAATTTTTAACTTCAATTATAATTAATTAAGGGGATTATCTATGAATGTTCTTATTTTTCCGATTTAAAATCGCTAATTTTTTATCGCGTACTCACTACCCAACACCGGAGCGGGCGTTTCATTTTTATCACCGTAAGGGAAGGGTTAAATGCAGCCGTTCAAAATCCATTCAGCAGTTATACATCCAAAAAAACTATGAATTTTAAGATTTATTGATGTATAAAAGATTGGAGCCAATAAATAGAAAATGGACATGAATGATACCAACCACAAAACAAATTTTAAAATATTGTATAAATGTTTATCAATCATGTGTAAAACTAGCAAGCTAGTAAAATGCGTATTTTATACTTGAATTCCATTTTAAAATGCTTTCATTCCATACAATAAATGGTCAATATCGGTCAATACATGCATCATCACATCGAAGAAAGGTTCACAGTTTTCCTCAAGCTCAAAGTAAAGCTAAATAGTGAGACTTACAACATTTGTACATGCATCATCACATCGAAAAAAGTATCACAGTTATCCTTAAGCTCAAAGTAATGCTAAATAGTGAGACTTACAACATTTGTACATGCATCATACATCGAAGAAAGGGAAGTTATCCTCAAGCTCAAAGTAAAGCTAAATAGCGAGACTGGCAACAAAGATATAAGTTTCTTATTTTGTGGAATGTATAATATTAAGTTATTAAGAAAATAATATTTTTTTAATGAAATAATCTGTTGGTAATTTTTTTTAGTTAATTTTAATGCAATCTATAAAATAATCATTCTGTTAAATTTTTAATACTTGTTTTTTAAAAACTACAAGATTTCGAATTTTAAAAATCCATCAGTCCCTTTCCACATTACTTACTTTATCAATTTTTTTACATGCAAATATTGCATGGGCCGATAAAGATGATAGCCGGAATCGCTACCTGCTTTTTTGACAACTGTATTAATTTTTTACATCGATGATTGTTATATAGCACTCACTTTCCGGCTATCAGACGTTATAAAAATATTTTTTGTTGCTATACTTGCTAGCAACAAAAATGCTATATATATATATATATATGTTAGGGGGACCGAAAAGAAATCAAAATATATTGACACCAGTCAGTTTATGTTGAGACACAGTGCAGTAAATACATATTTTTTGTTTCTAGCGAATGAAGACTATTGTAAATTTATTGTTTTTATGTTATTTAAATAAACAATGTCGAGACCAACAATTAATGAAGAAGATTTGCGTCATTGTATGATATTTTTGTTTGATAAAAAAAATTAAAGCGAAAGAAGTGACGCAGAAAATTAACAAAACGTATGGAGATGTATTGACACTTAATAAGTGTCATAGGTGGATACAATTTTTTAAAATGGTGACAGGAACCTCAAAGATGCTCCTGAAACGGGAAGACCTTTAAAAAAAGATGATGATGACCTGACGTCTTTAGTGGAGTCTGATCCTCGACAATCCATCTCAGAATTATCAAACAAGCTTAGCTGCCCATAGTCAACTCTACAGGATCAACTATACACCTTCATCGCGTAGGAAATAGTTGCAGACAAGGAATTTGGGTTCCTCGTGAATTATCATTAACTGCACTAGAACAACGATGTCTCTCTTATCCAGGCATGAATCGGAACACTTTTTGCGGCTTATTGTTACCTATGATGAATAATGGGCTCTAGACAATAATTATACACGAATAAGACAGTGTCTTTCACCGGGTCAGGTAGTTAGCTATTCCTACTCCAAAACCGTCTCTAACGGTAAAAAAGGTACTTCTTTGTACGAGGGCGGTCCGATAAGTACTTAACCTCACCACCCGATGGCACCACTATCGCAATAGCAATCCCACCACATACGAGAGTGGTCCGATAAGTACTGAGCCTACAAAAGAATAACAAAAATTTTGGAAAAGTGGCGATTTATTTCTAAACATTATCTCCTTTGAGTTCGATACACTTGACCCAGCGATGCTCCAACTTCTTTAACCCGTCTGAAAAATAAGTTTTCTGGAGGTCTGCAAAGTAGGCCTCCGTGGCGGCGATAACCTCCTCATTCGACTCAAATTTCTTCCTGGCGAGTGACTTTTTCAAATTTGGAAACAAAAAGAAGTCGCACGGGGCCAAATCCGGAGAATACGATGGATGGGGCAGCAGTTCGTAGCCTAATTCTACCAATTTGGCCGTGGCGACGGCGGAGGTGTGAGCCGGTGCGTTGTCATGATGGAAGAGCACTTTTTTCTGCAATTCGGCGTCGAATCCGCCCAATAATTCGGCATAGTAGAGCCCTGTGACCGTTTTGCCCTTCTCCAGGAAGTCGATGTAGATCACACCTTTTGAATCCCAGAAAACGGTGGCCATCACCTTTCCGGCCGATAGGACAGTCTTCGCCTTCTTCGGAGCACCACGTTCACCGGGTGAAGTCCACTGTTTCGACTGTTCCTTGGTCTCGGGTGTGTACCAGTGTATCCATGTTTCGTCGACGGTCAAGAAACGACGCAGAAACTCCTTCAGATTGCGCTTAAACATCTTCAAACACTGCTCTGAAGTGGTCTCACGGTTGCGCTTGTTGTCCGGAGTAAGCAAACGCGGCACCCATCGCGCCGACAGCTTTCTCATGCCGTCTTTTGACATGCCTACTGTCTCAGCTATCTCACGCACCTTCATTCGGCGGTCTGCCAATACGAGATCGTGGATTTTTGTCACGTTATCCTCAGTGGTAGCCGTTCGGGGCACCTGGGCGTGGCTCGTCAAAAACCGACGTGCGAACACTTGAAACTCGTTAAACCAATTTTTGACGGTCACTATCGAAGGAGAAGAATCACCGTACACAGCATCCAAGCGCTCTTAGATTTTGCTGCGCGATTTCCCTTTCAAAAACAAGAATCGAATCACCGACCGATATTGCTCTTTTTCCATTTTTCTCAAAACCGCGGACACGCTCGCTTCCATACGCGGTCAAAACAAAACTACGCGTCCGATTCGGCTGAAATTTTAAAAGTAGCTGTCAACGAGAATGTACTACGCGATGAAAAATTGCTCTTGCGATAGTGGTGCCGTCGGGCTGTGAGGCTAAGTACTTATCGGACCGCCCTCGTATTTATGTCTAAATTATATAAGGCAAACACACCGTAGGTAGGCACCTTTAATAGTTCAATGTATTATCTACTCAGTAGTTAAAAAAAATAAACATTCAACTTTAATAGTTCTATTATTTTAAGTTTTCTAAATAAAATTAGTTATTGGTAGCTCAATGTTAGAAGGTACAGTACCCGGCGGTAAGTAATACACATCGGGCTTAAGAGAGAGACTGTCGCTTTGTAGAGCATCGTCTCTGTCGCACGGACTGTTAACGCATAGTACGACAGAGACGACTCTGTACAAAGCGACAGTCTCTTTCTTAAGCCGGATGTGTATTACTTACCGCCGGGTACTACTATACTTTGTAGAATTATTATATTATATATAAATAATAAAGATACTTATATAATATAAGTTTATTCTAATAGAAGAAAAATACATTTATATGTATATATATATATATATATATATATATATATATATATATATATATATATATATATATATATATATATATATATATATATATATATATATATATATGTATGTATGTATGTATGTATGTATGTATGTATGTATGTATGTATGTATGTATGTATGTATGTATGTATGTATGTATGTATGTATGTATGTATGTATGTATGTATGTATGTATGTATGTATGTATGTATGTATGTATGTATGTATGTATGTATGTATGTATGTATGTATGTATGTATGTATGTATGTATGTATGTATGTATGTATGTATGTATGTATGTATGTATGTATGTATGTAGTATGTATGTATGTATGTATGTATGTATGTATGTATGTATGTATGTATGTATGTATGTATGTATGTATGTATGTATGTATGTATGTATGTATGTATGTATGTATGTATGTATGTATGTATGTATGTATGTATGTATGTATGTATGTATGTATGTATGTATGTATGTATGTATGTATGTATGTATGTATGTATGTATGTATGTGTATGTATGTATGTATGTATGTATGTATGTATGTATGTATGTATGTATGTATGTATGTATGTATGTATGTATGTATGTATGTATGTATGTATGTATG